>OY482672.1:87425354-87662854 GCA_960531455.1 Urophora cardui | reverse complement strand
GTTGCCTCATAACAGTTATTCATGAAAATAAATTTTTTCTGTTGCTTATAGCTAATTTTTATTTCAGATTTTTGATTTTTACGTTGTATTGTCAGTATTATTTTGTGGAATTGGTTCCTTTTTTTGCTCATAGGACTTCATCTTTCGGTATCTAGTGTATGTAATTGGATGGTGCTATGTAATACAGTATATTTATTTTATTCCCAAACCCGAAGCTAGAATGTTTCAATTGGTACTAGCTGTAAATATATCCTAACTAAAATTAAAAAATGCTGATTAGAAATCGGTAGGATTTTTTTCCGAGCAAACGATTTTTCGAAAATAAAATAATCGATCTCGTGATAAGAATCGATAGCAATAAGAAAACAAATCATTGTGGTAGTCAGACTTAGCACGATATTGTCCGGAAGCTTCTATTATATTTTTTTACCCCTGTGACACTCCACTAAACCGTGACAAATCAGGAACAAAATTTATGTGTGATATCTTTGACCATGCTACTACCGATTGAGGGGCTATACAGTCTTTTTATGAACTTTGAATTTTTTCACACAAATTAAACGCACTCTAGTGTACATACATATAACGTTCTATTATATTTATTGACTAATCCATACCCGCGGAGTCTTCCGCGGAAGAAAATTCAATATTTTTTTTTTTAATTATAAAATATTTAAAGTAAAATTGGCAATACACCAAAATCAAAATCCAAGCGAAATCCATTCGAAACCTAAATTCTGCGTTCGTATCAACGTTTGAGAACCTTGGTATAAGAGTACGTGATGTTGTCGGTTGCTGCGTTGGTGTGTTATTATTAGGTGCTGGTGTATCTTCGCTGTGTTCTTGGGTGTTGTTGCTGACTGTGGTGTTATTATTGGTTGCGTGCTGTTTTCCTTGTGTACTTTTGTGTTGCTCATTTCGGGATTCCTGCAACCTTACGTTCTCGTCTATACGTTGCGCCGCGTTTGTTACTGTGGGTTCGTCATCTTATTCCGCTGCGTGATATGTCTTTAGATCGCTTACCTGTGCCCTTATCCTCTTGCCGTTACGTGTTTTATCCAACTCTACGATGACTGGTGAAATGAAGTTCACTACTCGGTGTGGCCCATTGTATTTAGGCGCTAGTTTGGCCGCAAAATTGTCAACTGCCTTAGACAATTGGTGCTCCTTTACCAAAACTAAATCGCATACACTTGTATTCAGTGCCAGTGTTATCTCTGGTAACAACTCGTCCCAATTTCGCTGTTCCTTGCCGGTGAACTGTGCTATCATCTTTTTAATGTTGCGGTTTGCTCTTTCGGTCGGATTTTCTTGTGGTGTGTATGGTGCCGTCAGTTGGTGTTTTACTCTCAACTCTTGTAAATACTTCTTAAATTTCCTGCTTATGAATTGTGCTCCATTGTCCGTGATTAGAACCTTTGGTACGCCAAATCGTGATAAAATTCGCTCTCTAAATCCCTTTACCAAGTTTTCGGTTGTTGCCTTACGTATTGCTACAATCTCCACCCACTTTGAAAATTTGTCGAAGAATACTAATACTAATTTGTCGAGCGTGGAAGTGGCCCTACGAAATCTGCACACACGGTTGCCCAAGGTTCCTCTGCAACTTGCGTGAGCATCTTTCCCGCGGCTTGCTGTTGGTTGGGTTTATATATTTGACATGTGTGGCATTGTTGTACATACCTTTTCACGTCTCTGCACATTCCAGGCCAATAGTATCGCGCCATTGCACGCGAAATCGATTTCTTAATATCCATATGCCCTGCGCTTGGTGTATCGTGAATCTCTCTTAACACTCTCTGTCTTTGTGATGTTGGTACACACAGTTTCCACGGAATTGCGTCTTCTCCGTCCATTTGATTACCGATTCGCCTATACAGCGCTCCTTCCTCTATTACGTAATCCGGGAATTTGTCTGGTGCCTTCTTTATTTCCGCCACCTTTGCTTCAATCCACTTACATTGTTCTCCTCCTGGTGTATCGTTATTGTACCCATCTGTTCCTCGAGTGGTTGGCGTGAAAGTGCGTCTGCGACAACGTTAAGCTTCCTTTTCGGTACTGTATGTCGAATGAATACTGCTGTAATTCCAGCGCCCATCTCGCGATTCGACCTGTTGGATTTTCAATTGCGTTAAGCCATTTCAATGCTAGGTGATCGGTGATCACCGTGAACGTGTATCCTTCTACGTATTGCCTCATCTTCCTTATTGCCCATACTATGGCCAGACACTCCTTTTCCGTCGCTGAGTAGTTTGTTTCCGTTGTGTTCAATCGGCGGCTTGCATACGCTACTACTCGTTCTTCATCTCCTGCTCCTTGTGTAAGTACTGCGCCAATACCAAAATCGCTTGCGTCCGTTTGTAGGTAAAATCTCTTCGTAAAGTCGGGGCATGCTAAAATGGGTGCCTGTGTGAGCGCGCTCTTCAAAGTTTCAAACGCTACCTGCTGCTCCTCCCCATTTCCATTTGCTGCCTTTTCTTAACATCGACGTTAGGGGGTGTGAGATGCGTGAAAAATCTGGGACGAACCTCCTATACCATGATACTACCCCTAAAAATCGTCTTATCTCTCGTAGATTGTGTGGTGGTTTGAGTTCTTTAATCGCCGCGACCTTCTCTGGATCCGTATGAATGCCGTCTTCGCTGACCACATGCCCTAAGTACTTCAATCTCTTCTTAAAGAACTCGCACTTTTCTGGATTTATCCTCAAATTTGCCTTAGTCGTCTGAAAACTTCTGATAAATGTCGTATATGATCTTCCAATGTCTTACTTGTAATTATGATGTCGTCTAGATACGCGAACGCGTGAGGTTATAGCTCTGGGCCGATAACACTATCGAGTGCTCTTTGGAAAGTTGCTGGAGCGGAGTGTAGCCCAAACGGCATTACCTTCCACTGAAATAATCCTCGCCCCGGTACGGTGAATGCTGTATATTGCTTACTATTTACCTCCATAGGGATCTGCCAATATCCGCTTTTGAGGTCTAGGCTGCTGATAAAGTCTGCACTTCTTAGCCGATCAAGAATGTGTTGGATACGTGGCAACGGGTACGCATCTGGAACTGACCTGGCGTTGAGTTGGCGGTAGTCGACGCAGAGTCGCCATTTTCCGTTCTTCTTTCTGACCAGAACTATGGGGGCGCTGTGTGGGCTATGTGATGGCTCAATACAATCCATCTCGATAAGCTCATCGATCTCCTTGTTCATAATCTCCTGCATCTTTGGATTCTTCGGGAAGTACCTTTGTTTGAACGGACGGTCATCTCGCATCACTATCTTATGTGTGGCTATGTTGGATACTCCTGACATTTTCTCGAACATCTGTTATTCACGTTTTAGAAATTCACTCACTCTAGTGTATGTGTTGCCAACTACTGTCGGGGCGGTTGCCTTGTATTCTACGCCCCCGTCTGGACTCTTGCGCTCTTCCCCTATTATTGCGGTACACATGGCTACGTCTTCCCTATGATTCTCTGCCTGCAGCATTATAGCATGTTTACCGCACCTTAACTCCACATTCGCCTTTGCCAAGTAGTCCGTTCCAATGACCACGTCGTCTGCCAACCCTGGTAACACTAGTAACTCACTTTTCTGAACCTGATCACCCAACTTAACCTATCAGCCCATCACCACTCGTGTTTCTACCTCTTTGAATTTGCTTAATTTCGATACCATCGTGTCGCTCCCGTATCGATCGCCGCCACTACTTCTTCTCCCTCCAGTGTCACTGTCGCCAAAACTCGACCTTGCACCTGCTTAAAAATGTTCGTTGTGTTCGAGGTTGTTTCTGTGGAGACCCCATCTCTCGATACTAATGGGGCCCCTGACCGTTTCCCTGATTCGTACGGCTGCACTCGCGTGTAAGGATACCTATCTTACCACACGTCCAGCAGAAATCCTTTCTAGCGTTTCGACAGCCTCGTGCGTAATGCCCACTTTCGCCACACCTTCTACATGCGGGTCGTATATCAACATACCCGTTCTGAGGCCTTCCTGTGCGTTCTTGTGGTACATCCTTCCTTGGCTTCTCATCGGCTCGCAAATAATGATAACTCTCTTCTGGACGCCGGGGTATGAATAATCTCGCTGTCGCCTTTAACGCCTCCTTCTCTGGTGTAATATTCTCAAAATCTTCAACCAGACTTACCAGCTCTTTCAGGCTCTTAAATTCACTTCGTTTCACATATAACTGGTAATCTCTGCGGGAATTTCTGTAAATTCTACTCAACCTTTGCTCCTCCGTGTAGTCAGCATGTCGCATAAGTCCTTGTAGCGCTAACACGTAGTCCTTGAACTTCTCACCAGAACTTTGGACTCGCTGTCGTATTTCATCATCCAAATTTTCAAAATATCTGGAGTTCAGGAAAAATTTGAGGAAATCTCTCTTGAATACATCCCATTCTTGCCAGTGTCGATTGTTACTTCTGTACCACACTAACGCTTTATCCTTCAGCAATTCAGGCATTGCTCGTGGTATGGAATTGCGATTAATATCATACCCATCTGCCAGTTCTTCGACGCGTTCGATAAAACTGAGTGGGTCATTACCGCCGTCATACCTGAATCCCCACTTGCGTATTCGGTCCATCGTTGTGGCATATGTCGTTGGTTGAGGCATCATGTACGTATGCTGCATTGCTTCACCAGGTGCTACAAATCTGTAAGCGCGTTCATCGAATACTGGCGCCTGATGTAATGGTGATGCTGCTCTGCTGCCGCTGGCTGACGTTGACACATTCTCTTTAGGTGTTGGGGGTTGTATTGTGATCGTTGCTTGGCTGTGTTGTAGTTCTAACTCTTCGAATCGACCCTGGAGTTTCTCATCGTTGGCGTTCGCTTTTATAAATGTTGCTAAGCGCTTCCGTTGGTCGTCCATCGTTCCTAACCCCTCCAGCTTGAATTCCACTATATATTTTGACAACTCTTCTCGGTTTAGGCAGTACACCCACGACACCTTCACCATGGCTGTGTATTGCGCGTTCACTTCTTTGGATGATTTCTCGCTACCACTCACGCTTGTTACTCGCTACTGAGTTCCCTTCGGACGCTTTGCCGTTCGCTGGACGCTACTCAATATTACGCTTGTTACTTGCTGTTGGATTCAGTTCGAACGCTTGCTTCTTACTTTAAATCGCCGACTTCGTTTAGTTTTCCAAACTTTAATGTTTTGTACTCTTCAAGTCCTCGTATACTTTTAGAGTCCCTGCTCGGGCGCCATTTGTGACGGACTTTTCCTTGGGTTTGCTGGGGTAGCGCAGTCCGTCCAGGATTCCTGAAATTATAAAAGATTCCTAATTCCAAATTAAAGAAAACCCTGTATTTCAATTATTTTCATTAAACGTTATAAAATCTTTTATTTAATATATTAATTAAATTTAAACCATTCCCTACAAAATTCCTACGATTGTATAAAGGTAGCGGAGGTGTTCTTACCCGCCCGCTGACCTTCCTTTGACAGAGGTGGAAACCGCCTGCCAAATATAACTGCAGAAAAATGAAGTGTTAGGTGTGCGCCGTTTGTGGGTGTGTTAATTCCACCGACAAATATACCTGCTTCTGATTCCTGTGCTAAATCTATAACGTAAGCTACCAAATAATGATAATATAACTCTAAGTACAAATGGGGTGTTAAGACCCCCAGGTGTACTCCTTTGTCGATGTGTTATTGCCACCGACAAGTATACCTAACGCTTGCCTAACTCCTACTCATTTTCCACAGGATGCTGTCGCCCTTTTATACAAAAATTATGACAGCGGCGGCGGCGTTATCTGCACTAAATTCCCGTAGCTTTTATATTTGTTGCTAATTCTAATACAAATATGTATTTTTAACTTAACTGCTTTCTAATATTAGTGTATGTACATATGTATGTCGCTACATACAAAAATCCCGAAACGGGTCAACATTTCTTCCTGGAAAAAATTGCTAAATTGGTGACCGTGGATCTGTCTGCTGTGAAACCGTGTTGGCTGTCCGTAATAATATGCTTCACTGAAAAGTAAACCTTCTGTTTTACTATAAATTCAAAAAGTTTTGAAATTGTTGACAGTTTAGAAATGGGCCTGTAATTGCAAATATTGCTTTTGTTACCACTTTTGAAAATTGGAGTAATGAAGGTTACTTTCCATGCATCAATAAATTCACCACAATTCAAAGATTTATTAAATATGAGAAGAAGTGGATGAGCAAACGCGAGACAATTTTTTAGGAGGTAAGATGATTAAGCCATCTACATCAGAAAGTGACGATTGTTTGATGTGTAGCATAAGTGCGCGCTTTTGATAACTCACCGGGTTTTGCGCAAACGACATTGCAAGCGGCTGTTGGCTCTGCACTTTTAGCAGCAACAATATTAGGCTCTTCGGCTCAATTTCTAATTACATTGCCAGCGGCGGACACTATACGTTCGCCCACCCCTACAGCAGCGTATGTACTTGCAGCTGCATTATCAGCACCAACAACGTTCAAAGTTTTCTGCAAAAGTGCGGTTGGGTTATCTACTTGTGCGGGAGAGTGTGTGAGAGAGAATGCATTATTCTCGTGTACCTCTGCAATAGCGCCAGCACCTGTAACAGCAGCCAATGGTGCCAGATCGTGGGAAGCCACCCTATTTGACGGATATTTCGCTGATGTGGGTGTTGCCGACGAGAGTGAGAGTGAGAGAGGCTGAGAGATGTTAGTGGTAGCAGAGTTGGAGTTATGCTTAGCAGCGGGTACACTTAGCATGCTATTTTTTGTAAATTTGCTAATACTGCGACGAAGTTCCTTGACCTCAGATGTAAGTGAGCCGAGTGTAGTAACAACCTCTTCGTTATAGAGTTTGCGTATTGTAGCAAGCTCAGATTGCATAGCATCCACTTTTCTTAAAAGTTTCTTCTTATCAGAAATAAGAGCTTGTATCACACTTACAGCACATTTTTGCTCAGCTCGCAACTCTTTGACTTCAGCAAGAATGGCAGATAAAGCTGCTTGTTGATCAATAGAGTTATGTGAGATGATCTCTTCGCGCTCAGCAGCAGCACGCTGGCCACAAACATATATACTGTCCGAAGTAGCGAAATATTCTAAGTCAGTGGGCTAAAAACCAACACAGCTCAAATGATAAAACTCACGGCATTTTTCGCATTGCACTTTGTTATCGGCGCGCTCAACCTTCTGTCCGCAGACACAAGGCATATTAAATGCTTTAGATATAATTTAATATTTTATTAAAAGCAAATATTATTTTGTTTAAAGATTTGTTTACTTTTGTTTTAATAGAGTCACTGTCTCTTTCACAACAAATATGTTATAATGCACTAACATTCCAATGAAAAAAATGCAAAAACACAGAGCCAAAGCAAAACACGACCGCTCACGTATGCAGTACGACCGCATTTTTTTCTTAATTTAAAAATGATTCTATTTAATCCAAAACACATTTTTATTTCAAAAGTTTCATTTTAAATTTACAAATTTTCATTTTTAAAATAAAAACGATCTGGTTTAAAACGTGCAATATAAAAACAAAATTTTTTTTATATTTTTTTTTCTCCGAGTGTAGCTGCTTGAATTTTAAGGTTTTAAGTAGTTTCTCTTTCTTTTCATTATCTTTATCTTTATCTTTATCTTTATCTTTATCTTTATCTTTATCTTTATCTTTATCTTTATCTTTATCTTTATCTTTATCTTTATCTTTATCTTTATCTTTATCCTTATCTTTATCTTTATCTTTATCTTTATCTTTATCTTTATCTTTATCTTTATCTTTATCTTTATCTTAGTCTTACTTTTTTATTTTTATTTTTCTTTCTTTTTCACAGGGTTATCTATTTAAGTGGATCGGAACGACGTCCACATTTGCAAATTGCGATTTCCAAAGTTTCCTATGTTTGTCAGACGTATAAGCAATATGTACCTGTTATTTTATTAGTTACTAAAATTAATATAAATATAAATGTAAAATATTAAATTAATAAAGAACTTTTAAATTAATTGAATAAATTAATTTTAGTAGATATTTAAGACTAAAATGGAATTATCTAAACTTGTTTCTTATGCATATATAAAAAATTTTTCTCTTGGCATTATTTTATTGATATACATATTTCGAAAAAGTTTTGAAATTTCGTTGAAATATACATCATATATACATATATATATGTATGTAATAATTAGGGGTTTTTTTACTTTAAGCTAAAAAATAATTTGGTCAATTGTACAACAATTTGATAGCTCTAACAGCCTTCGTAAATGTACGAAAGTGGTTTCGTAATATTTAGGAAAGTTTTCGTTGCTCAAAAGTACGAAAGTATTTCGTAAATAGTACGAAAGACTTCGTAAATACTACCATACTATTGATAGGACCGATGCCATAGCGATTATCGATGGTTTTTTTTAAACCAGTTCTTGCTTTGCATACGTATGTAAGTACATGCGGTTGTTTTCATTATATTTGCAAATACAACAACAACAAAACAGAAAGCTTATTACTTATTGGCTTGCATACGTGAGTGAATTGAAATTCAATTCCTAGAGGCTATTTCGAAGAAAGGTAACTTAAAAGCTTCAATGAAGCATGCAATATAATATTGAATGTCTCACTATATGATGTCGTTGGGCTGAATCTCTTGTTGATGTCGTGTTTCGAATCCGGAGGAGAATAGAAATAATAGAGGAAAGAACACAATAAAAGTAAAGTGAATGTTTAAAAAAAATAATAATTGAGTTAAACGTTGAAACTTTTGGGATGGGATGGAGTTACATACATACATACATACACACATACATACATACATATATACATACTAGAAGGCCGCACGAATGGATTCGAAACGGCCAACAAAATATTCGCGGCCGTCCAATTACAGTACCTACTTGTTTCTGTCGTTTTAGAATAAACGCAAGTAGAGCACAACCATAAACAGAACCAATACAATTACTTATTCGTAGCGACAATTACATGACCTTAAAAAGGTTCTGCAAATAGTGTACACTACTTGCGAATACTTCGAATATAATCGAAATATATATATGTACATACATATTTTCATAAGCACACATCCAGACGTTGTGTTCAGCAAAATTACGCTGCTAGTGTGAGTGTGTGTATGTGCATATGTATACACACTAGGGCGGGTCGATTGTAGGGGCAAAAAAAAAAATTAACAGGGACACACCGCAATTAAAAAAATTTGGGTAATTTCAAGCTTTTTTGCCCAAGAAACCATATGTCTAAAATAAATTTCGAACCAGAGCTTTTTACGATCTACATATTTCCAACTGTTCTATATATTTTAAAATAACTCGTTAACCAATACTTCGATTCTTTTGATTTTTTCGGCATTAGTTAGGAAACTTATTTGGCATATTAAGGTGATTTTATGAAGGAAATAAAGTTCTCCCGAAATTCGCGGAACAACCCGATTTGGATTATAATACGGAAATCTATACCTAAAATTTTTCCTTAAGATATTAAAATTTAGAGGTCGTGCAAATGCCTCCAAATTTCTTTCTCCTTTTATATCGGTGATGATACATAATTTTTTTCAAAGTCCTTAATGAACAAGAAAAACATTTCTTATCATTAAAAAATGGAACATATGTTTGTTGGGCTTTTATTTTTTGGTCCACCATAATGCCATATGCACATTAAATAAACAAACAAACCAAAGAAGCAACAAGGTTTTGTGAATACTTCATAACATGGTTATTATTATGTTCTATTCTATCGTGGCGAATAGTGTACACTAATCGCTCCAACAGAGCAAATAGAAATAGTATTTGTATTCCAAATGAAAAGTATGGGTTATATTCGTATCTGCATTGAAATTGTGCTGTGACTAATTGTACAATGCATAGAGTATTCGAAAATATAGAAGACGCAAATGGTATTGTGCAGAGGTCTAATACATACATACATAGATGCAGGTGAAGCTAATAAAAGCGTGTTAAAAACGAGAAAAAGAGAAAATTATCAACAAAAGTAATTGATAGCAAAATCGTAAACATTCGCAAGAAAACAGCTGATACGCTGTTTTGACAATTTAATTTTTTAGGTTAGGTTGTAATTGAAATTTTTTAAATTGGAAGTGAATGGAAATAACTGAATTAGGAAAACAAAAATCTACTTTGGCTATTTATAATTTATATAAATAATTTATAATTTATTTAGTACACAATTAGTAATTTGCGTTTAAAATGTTTTCAATTGAAATTTTTGTGATCATATATTTTTGACACTTCCATTTTTTTTTAAAGCTGCAAGTAGTTGCAAGTGAAAATTTTACTTGCAGCTTTTATCAACTCTATCGAGGTCTTAATCTCTCAATTTGGCTCTCTTTTACGATTTTTTTGGGTTATTGAATATAAATTCGTAACTATTCGTAAAAAATGTAAATCCTAATAAATGAAGATATTACTGAAAATTAAAGCAAAAATTGTATTTAACCACATATGGTGGCTGTATTTTCTTAATTGATAACTATTGGTGGTCTTCTTGTGCAACTTTTCTACATTAAAAAGTTATAAATTGCCACAATAGTTTCTGTAACAAAACCGGGGAAGTGTCAATTAAAGTGATGTCACACTTATACGATCCACACTTTGTCACCACCTATTTATACTAGAAAAGATATGAGTTACAGAAACTCAGTACAGATTTCTTAATTAAATACACTTTTTTGTGAGAATATTGTTGCTTCCCAATATAATTTTTTTATGGATTTTCAATTTTGTAAATTTAATGTTCTCACTGTGTTTTTTGTTATTTTATGTTTTAGCCCTTGATAACTATCACCAAGGTGTGATGGAAATATATTGGGCAGCAACAAAATTACAAAAAAATGTGTTTTAATTACCAACTAAGCCAGAAAAAATTATCTAAATTAATAAAAACAAAAGTCGTCAACGACAACTTTGAAAACGATTAAATTAATATTTTCTTGTCATTTGGCAAATAATGCACAGTTGTGTATTGAAGAGTAATCCGGATAACACTTTGAAGATTAGTAAAAATCTTGTTTGTTCAAAAATGACTAAATGGCAACCCTGCCAAAATGTAAACAAATTATATATATATGGGTCATTATTTAACAAATGGTACACCTTTTGGGATTTCATATTTCTGATTCGGCTCAAACTTTTTTTAAGTTACTTGCACGAAATTAACAAACACCTATATCAGGATTTTGGCAATTTTTTTGTTTTTTCAGAGATGTGCATGTGTAAAAATTCGATGGTTAAGCAAACATGCCCACATTCAAAATTCCATATCTTTGGTTCGGCTCGTCATATCTTGTTCATTTTTTTTTTATTTTGAAGGTAATAATATTTACTTTATAACTGCGTTAAAGAAATATTTAATTTTACAAAATCAAAATAATGAATTCAAACTAAATTTTTTAAAGCATTATTACATACTGATCGGGTCAACGAATATTTTCGAAAAAATATACATAATATGCGCTGAACTTTCATCTAAAAAACGCATTTTATTTCAAGGTGGAGACTTTTATGGTTCATATCAGGGATGGGCATTATTCAAAATTTGAATAATTCAAAGTTCCTTGACCTCAGATGTAAGTGAGCCGAGTGTAGTAACAACCTCTTCGTTATAGAGTTTGCGTATTGTAGCAAGCTCAGATTGCATAGCATCCACTTTTCTTAAAAGTTTCTTCTTATCAGAAATAAGAGCTTGTATCACACTTACAGCACATTTTTGCTCAGCTCGCAACTCTTTGACTTCAGCAAGAATGGCAGATAAAGCTGCTTGTTGATCAATAGAGTTATGTGAGATGATCTCTTCGCGCTCAGCAGCAGCACACTGGCCACAAACATATATACTGTCCGAAGTAGCGAAATATTCTAAGTCAGTGGGCTAAAAACCAACACAGCTCAAATGATAAAACTCACGGCATTTTTCGCATTGCACTTTGTTATCGGCGCGCTCAACCTTCTGTCCGCAGACACAAGGCATATTAAATGCTTTAGATATAATTTAATATTTTATTAAAAGCAAATATTATTTTGTTTAAAGATTTGTTTACTTTTGTTTTAATAGAGTCACTGTCTCTTTCACAACAAATATGTTATAATGCACTAACATTCCAATGAAAAAAATGCAAAAAACACAGAGCCAAAGCAAAACACGACCGCTCACGTATGCAGTACGACCGCATTTTTTTCTTAATTTAAAAATGATTCTATTTAATCCAAAACACATTTTTATTTCAAAAGTTTCATTTTAAATTTACAAATTTTCATTTTTAAAATAAAAACGATCTGGTTTAAAACGTGCAATATAAAAACAAAATTTTTTTTATATTTTTTTTTCTCCGAGTGTAGCTGCTTGAATTTTAAGGTTTTAAGTAGTTTCTCTTTCTTTTCATTATCTTTATCTTTATCTTTATCTTTATCTTTATCTTTATCTTTATCTTTATCTTTATCCTTATCTTTATCTTTATCTTTATCTTTATCTTTATCTTTATCTTTATCTTTATCTTAGTCTTACTTTTTTATTTTTATTTTTCTTTCTTTTTCACAGGGTTATCTATTTAAGTGGATCGGAACGACGTCCACATTTGCAAATTGCGATTTCCAAAGTTTCCTATGTTTGTCAGACGTATAAGCAATATGTACCTGTTATTTTATTAGTTACTAAAATTAATATAAATATAAATGTAAAATATTAAATTAATAAAGAACTTTTAAATTAATTGAATAAATTAATTTTAGTAGATATTTAAGACTAAAATGGAATTATCTAAACTTGTTTCTTATGCATATATAAAAAATTTTTCTCTTGGCATTATTTTATTGATATACATATTTCGAAAAAGTTTTGAAATTTCGTTGAAATATACATCATATATACATATATATATGTATGTAATAATTAGGGGTTTTTTTACTTTAAGCTAAAAAATAATTTGGTCAATTGTACAACAATTTGATAGCTCTAACAGCCTTCGTAAATGTACGAAAGTGGTTTCGTAATATTTAGGAAAGTTTTCGTTGCTCAAAAGTACGAAAGTATTTCGTAAATAGTACGAAAGACTTCGTAAATACTACCATACTATTGATAGGACCGATGCCATAGCGATTATCGATGGTTTTTTTTAAACCAGTTCTTGCTTTGCATACGTATGTAAGTACATGCGGTTGTTTTCATTATATTTGCAAATACAACAACAACAAAACAGAAAGCTTATTACTTATTGGCTTGCATACGTGAGTGAATTGAAATTCAATTCCTAGAGGCTATTTCGAAGAAAGGTAACTTAAAAGCCTCAATGAAGCATGCAATATAATATTGAATGTCTCACTATATGATGTCGTTGGGCTGAATCTCTTGTTGATGTCGTGTTTCGAATCCGGAGGAGAATAGAAATAATAGAGGAAAGAACACAATAAAAGTAAAGTGAATGTTTAAAAAAAATAATAATTGAGTTAAACGTTGAAACTTTTGGGATGGGATGAAGTTACATACATACATACATACACACATACATACATACATATATACATACTAGAAGGCCGCACGAATGGATTCGAAACGGCCAACAAAATATTCGCGGCCGTCCAATTACAGTACCTACTTGTTTCTGTCGTTTTAGAATAAACGCAAGTAGAGCACAACCATAAACAGAACCAATACAATTACTTATTCGTAGCGACAATTACATGACCTTAAAAAGGTTCTGCAAATAGTGTACACTACTTGCGAATACTTCGAATATAATCGAAATATATATATGTACATACATATTTTCATAAGCACACATCCAGACGTTGTGTTCAGCAAAATTACGCTGCTAGTGTGAGTGTGTGTATGTGCATATGTATACACACTAGGGCGGGTCGATTGTAGGGGCAAAAAAAAAAATTAACAGGGACACACCGCAATTATAAAAATTTGGGTAATTTCAAGCTTTTTTGCCCAAGAAACCATATGTCTAAAATAAATTTCGAACCAGAGCTTTTTACGATCTACATATTTCCAACTGTTCTATATATTTTAAAATAACTCGTTAACCAATACTTCGATTCTTTTGATTTTTTCGGCATTAGTTAGGAAACTTATTTGGCATATTAAGGTGATTTTATGAAGGAAATAAAGTTCTCCCGAAATTCGCGGAACAACCCGATTTGGATTATAATACGGAAATCTATACCTAAAATTTTTCCTTAAGATATTAAAATTTAGAGGTCGTGCAAATGCCTCCAAATTTCTTTCTCCTTTTATATCGGTGATGATACATAATTTTTTTCAAAGTCCTTAATGAACAAGAAAAACATTTCTTATCATTAAAAAATGGAACATATGTTTGTTGGGCTTTTATTTTTTGGTCCATCATAATGCCATATGCACATTAAATAAACAAACAAACCAAAGAAGCAACAAGGTTTTGTGAATACTTCATAACATGGTTATTATTATGTTCTATTCTATCGTGGCGAATAGTGTACACTAATCGCTCCAACAGAGCAAATAGAAATAGTATTTGTATTCCAAATGAAAAGTATGGGTTATATTCGTATCTGCATTGAAATTGTGCTGTGACTAATTGTACAATGCATAGAGTATTCGAAAATATAGAAGACGCAAATGGTATTGTGCAGAGGTCTAATACATACATACATAGATGCAGGTGAAGCTAATAAAAGCGTGTTAAAAACGAGAAAAAGAGAAAATTATCAACAAAAGTAATTGATAGCAAAATCGTAAACATTCGCAAGAAAACAGCTGATACGCTGTTTTGACAATTTAATTTTTTAGGTTAGGTTGTAATTGAAATTTTTTAAATTGGAAGTGAATGGAAATAACTGAATTAGGAAAACAAAAATCTACTTTGGCTATTTATAATTTATATAAATAATTTATAATTTATTTAGTACACAATTAGTAATTTGCGTTTAAAATGTTTTCAATTGAAATTTTTGTGATCATATATTTTTGACACTTCCATTTTTTTTTAAAGCTGCAAGTAGTTGCAAGTGAAAATTTTACTTGCAGCTTTTATCAACTCTATCGAGGTCTTAATCTCTCAATTTGGCTCTCTTTTACGATTTTTTTGGGTTATTGAATATAAATTCGTAACTATTCGTAAAAAATGTAAATCCTAATAAATGAAGATATTACTGAAAATTAAAGCAAAAATTGTATTTAACCACATATGGTGGCTGTATTTTCTTAATTGATAACTATTGGTGGTCTTCTTGTGCAACTTTTCTACATTAAAAAGTTATAAATTGCCACAATAGTTTCTGTAACAAAACCGGGGAAGTGTCAATTAAAGTGATGTCACACTTATACGATCCACACTTTGTCACCACCTATTTATACTAGAAAAGATATGAGTTACAGAAACTCAGTACAGATTTCTTAATTAAATACACTTTTTTGTGAGAATATTGTTGCTTCCCAATATAATTTTTTTATGGATTTTCAATTTTGTAAATTTAATGTTCTCACTGTGTTTTTTGTTATTTTATGTTTTAGCCCTTGATAACTATCACCAAGGTGTGATGGAAATATATTGGGCAGCAACAAAATTACAAAAAAATGTGTTTTAATTACCAACTAAGCCAGAAAAAATTATCTAAATTAATAAAAACAAAAGTCGTCAACGACAACTTTGAAAACGATTAAATTAATATTTTCTTGTCATTTGGCAAATAATGCACAGTTGTGTATTGAAGAGTAATCCGGATAACACTTTGAAGATTAGTAAAAATCTTGTTTGTTCAAAAATGACTAAATGGCAACCCTGCCAAAATGTAAACAAATTATATATATATGGGTCATTATTTAACAAATGGTACACCTTTTGGGATTTCATATTTCTGATTCGGCTCAAACTTTTTTTAAGTTACTTGCACGAAATTAACAAACACCTATATCAGGATTTTGGCAATTTTTTTGTTTTTTCAGAGATGTGCATGTGTAAAAATTCGATGGTTAAGCAAACATGCCCACATTCAAAATTCCATATCTTTGGTTCGGCTCGTCATATCTTGTTCATTTTTTTTTTATTTTGAAGGTAATAATATTTACTTTATAACTGCGTTAAAGAAATATTTAATTTTACAAAATCAAAATAATGAATTCAAACTAAATTTTTTAAAGCATTATTACATACTGATCGGGTCAACGAATATTTTCGAAAAAATATACATAATATGCGCTGAACTTTCATCTAAAAAACGCATTTTATTTCAAGGTGGAGACTTTTATGGTTCATATCAGGGATGGGCATTATTCAAAATTTGAATAATTCAAAGTTCCTTGACCTCAGATGTAAGTGAGCCGAGTGTAGTAACAACCTCTTCGTTATAGAGTTTGCGTATTGTAGCAAGCTCAGATTGCATAGCATCCACTTTTCTTAAAAGTTTCTTCTTATCAGAAATAAGAGCTTGTATCACACTTACAGCACATTTTTGCTCAGCTCGCAACTCTTTGACTTCAGCAAGAATGGCAGATAAAGCTGCTTGTTGATCAATAGAGTTATGTGAGATGATCTCTTCGCGCTCAGCAGCAGCACACTGGCCACAAACATATATACTGTCCGAAGTAGCGAAATATTCTAAGTCAGTGGGCTAAAAACCAACACAGCTCAAATGATAAAACTCACGGCATTTTTCGCATTGCACTTTGTTATCGGCGCGCTCAACCTTCTGTCCGCAGACACAAGGCATATTAAATGCTTTAGATATAATTTAATATTTTATTAAAAGCAAATATTATTTTGTTTAAAGATTTGTTTACTTTTGTTTTAATAGAGTCACTGTCTCTTTCACAACAAATATGTTATAATGCACTAACATTCCAATGAAAAAAATGCAAAAAACACAGAGCCAAAGCAAAACACGACCGCTCACGTATGCAGTACGACCGCATTTTTTTCTTAATTTAAAAATGATTCTATTTAATCCAAAACACATTTTTATTTCAAAAGTTTCATTTTAAATTTACAAATTTTCATTTTTAAAATAAAAACGATCTGGTTTAAAACGTGCAATATAAAAACAAAATTTTTTTTATATTTTTTTTTCTCCGAGTGTAGCTGCTTGAATTTTAAGGTTTTAAGTAGTTTCTCTTTCTTTTCATTATCTTTATCTTTATCTTTATCTTTATCTTTATCTTTATCTTTATCTTTATCTTTATCCTTATCTTTATCTTTATCTTTATCTTTATCTTTATCTTTATCTTTATCTTTATCTTTATCTTTATCTTAGTCTTACTTTTTTATTTTTATTTTTCTTTCTTTTTCACAGGGTTATCTATTTAAGTGGATCGGAACGACGTCCACATTTGCAAATTGCGATTTCCAAAGTTTCCTATGTTTGTCAGACGTATAAGCAATATGTACCTGTTATTTTATTAGTTACTAAAATTAATATAAATATAAATGTAAAATATTAAATTAATAAAGAACTTTTAAATTAATTGAATAAATTAATTTTAGTAGATATTTAAGACTAAAATGGAATTATCTAAACTTGTTTCTTATGCATATATAAAAAATTTTTCTCTTGGCATTATTTTATTGATATACATATTTCGAAAAAGTTTTGAAATTTCGTTGAAATATACATCATATATACATATATATATGTATGTAATAATTAGGGGTTTTTTTACTTTAAGCTAAAAAATAATTTGGTCAATTGTACAACAATTTGATAGCTCTAACAGCCTTCGTAAATGTACGAAAGTGGTTTCGTAATATTTAGGAAAGTTTTCGTTGCTCAAAAGTACGAAAGTATTTCGTAAATAGTACGAAAGACTTCGTAAATACTACCATACTATTGATAGGACCGATGCCATAGCGATTATCGATGGTTTTTTTTAAACCAGTTCTTGCTTTGCATACGTATGTAAGTACATGCGGTTGTTTTCATTATATTTGCAAATACAACAACAACAAAACAGAAAGCTTATTACTTATTGGCTTGCATACGTGAGTGAATTGAAATTCAATTCCTAGAGGCTATTTCGAAGAAAGGTAACTTAAAAGCCTCAATGAAGCATGCAATATAATATTGAATGTCTCACTATATGATGTCGTTGGGCTGAATCTCTTGTTGATGTCGTGTTTCGAATCCGGAGGAGAATAGAAATAATAGAGGAAAGAACACAATAAAAGTAAAGTGAATGTTTAAAAAAAATAATAATTGAGTTAAACGTTGAAACTTTTGGGATGGGATGAAGTTACATACATACATACATACACACATACATACATACATATATACATACTAGAAGGCCGCACGAATGGATTCGAAACGGCCAACAAAATATTCGCGGCCGTCCAATTACAGTACCTACTTGTTTCTGTCGTTTTAGAATAAACGCAAGTAGAGCACAACCATAAACAGAACCAATACAATTACTTATTCGTAGCGACAATTACATGACCTTAAAAAGGTTCTGCAAATAGTGTACACTACTTGCGAATACTTCGAATATAATCGAAATATATATATGTACATACATATTTTCATAAGCACACATCCAGACGTTGTGTTCAGCAAAATTACGCTGCTAGTGTGAGTGTGTGTATGTGCATATGTATACACACTAGGGCGGGTCGATTGTAGGGGCAAAAAAAAAAATTAACAGGGACACACCGCAATTATAAAAATTTGGGTAATTTCAAGCTTTTTTGCCCAAGAAACCATATGTCTAAAATAAATTTCGAACCAGAGCTTTTTACGATCTACATATTTCCAACTGTTCTATATATTTTAAAATAACTCGTTAACCAATACTTCGATTCTTTTGATTTTTTCGGCATTAGTTAGGAAACTTATTTGGCATATTAAGGTGATTTTATGAAGGAAATAAAGTTCTCCCGAAATTCGCGGAACAACCCGATTTGGATTATAATACGGAAATCTATACCTAAAATTTTTCCTTAATATATTAAAATTTAGAGGTTGTGCAAATGCCTCCAAATTTCTTTCTCCTTTTATATCGGTGATGATACATAATTTTTTTCAAAGTCCTTAATGAACAAGAAAAACATTTCTTATCATTAAAAAATGGAACATATGTTTGTTGGGCTTTTATTTTTTGGTCCATCATAATGCCATATGCACATTAAATAAACAAACAAACCAAAGAAGCAACAAGGTTTTGTGAATACTTCATAACATGGTTATTATTATGTTCTATTCTATCGTGGCGAATAGTGTACACTAATCGCTCCAACAGAGCAAATAGAAATAGTATTTGTATTCCAAATGAAAAGTATGGGTTATATTCGTATCTGCATTGAAATTGTGCTGTGACTAATTGTACAATGCATAGAGTATTCGAAAATATAGAAGACGCAAATGGTATTGTGCAGAGGTCTAATACATACATACATAGATGCAGGTGAAGCTAATAAAAGCGTGTTAAAAACGAGAAAAAGAGAAAATTATCAACAAAAGTAATTGATAGCAAAATCGTAAACATTCGCAAGAAAACAGCTGATACGCTGTTTTGACAATTTAATTTTTTAGGTTAGGTTGTAATTGAAATTTTTTAAATTGGAAGTGAATGGAAATAACTGAATTAGGAAAACAAAAATCTACTTTGGCTATTTATAATTTATATAAATAATTTATAATTTATTTAGTACACAATTAGTAATTTGCGTTTAAAATGTTTTCAATTGAAATTTTTGTGATCATATATTTTTGACACTTCCATTTTTTTTTAAAGCTGCAAGTAGTTGCAAGTGAAAATTTTACTTGCAGCTTTTATCAACTCTATCGAGGTCTTAATCTCTCAATTTGGCTCTCTTTTACGATTTTTTTGGGTTATTGAATATAAATTCGTAACTATTCGTAAAAAATGTAAATCCTAATAAATAAAGATATTACTGAAAATTAAAGCAAAAATTTTATTTAACCACATATGGTGGCTGTATTTTCTTAATTGATAACTATTGGTGGTCTTCTTGTGCAACTTTTCTACATTAAAAAGTTATAAATTGCCACAATAGTTTCTGTAACAAAACCGGGGAAGTGTCAATTAAAGTGATGTCACACTTATACGATCCACACTTTGTCACCACCTATTTATACTAGAAAAGATATGAGTTACAGAAACTCAGTACAGATTTCTTAATTAAATACACTTTTTTGTGAGAATATTGTTGCTTCCCAATATAATTTTTTTATGGATTTTCAATTTTGTAAATTTAATGTTCTCACTGTGTTTTTTGTTATTTTATGTTTTAGCCCTTGATAACTATCACCAAGGTGTGATGGAAATATATTGGGCAGCAACAAAATTACAAAAAAATGTGTTTTAATTACCAACTAAGCCAGAAAAAATTATCTAAATTAATAAAAACAAAAGTCGTCAACGACAACTTTGAAAACGATTAAATTAATATTTTCTTGTCATTTGGCAAATAATGCACAGTTGTGTATTGAAGAGTAATCCGGATAACACTTTGAAGATTAGTAAAAATCTTGTTTGTTCAAAAATGACTAAATGGCAACCCTGCCAAAATGTAAACAAATTATATATATATGGGTCATTATTTAACAAATGGTACACCTTTTGGGATTTCATATTTCTGATTCGGCTCAAACTTTTTTTAAGTTACTTGCACGAAATTAACAAACACCTATATCAGGATTTTGGCAATTTTTTTGTTTTTTCAGAGATCTGCATGTGTAAAAATTCGATGGTTAAGCAAACATGCCCACATTCAAAATTCCATATCTTTGGTTCGGCTCGTCATATCTTGTTCATTTTTTTTTTATTTTGAAGGTAATAATATTTACTTTATAACTGCGTTAAAGAAATATTTAATTTTACAAAATCAAAATAATGAATTCAAACTAAATTTTTTAAAGCATTATTACATACTGATCGGGTCAACGAATATTTTCGAAAAAATATACATAATATGCGCTGAACTTTCATCTAAAAAACGCATTTTATTTCAAGGTGGAGACTTTTATGGTTCATATCAGGGATGGGCATTATTCAAAATTTCAATAACGAAAAAATAAAAATAAATTTTTATTCTTCATTCTCATATCCTTGAATAAAGAATAAATTTTTATTCTTCATTCCGGCGCCCTTGAATAAAGAATAATTTTTTATTCTTCATTTTGATACCCTTGAATAAAGAATAAAAATTTATTCTTCATTCATGCTACCCTTGAATAAAAAATAAATTTTTATTCTTCATTTTGGTGCCCTTGAATAACGAATAATTTTTTATTCTTCATTTTGATACCCTTGAATAAAGAATAAAAATTTATTCTTCATTCATGCTACCCTTGAATAAAAAATAAATTTTTATTCTTCATTGTGATGCCCTTGAATAAAGAATAATTTTTTATTCTTCATCCAAAATTGGTTGAATAAAAAATAAAATTTTATTTTTCATTCAGATAATTTTGAATAAAGAATAAATTTTTATTCACGTTATTCAAATTATTCTTGCAGGTCACACAAGTAAATGATTTTTCCAATATTTTTCTGAATACGAACCAAATATTTTCCCGAGCCCCAACCGAATATTTTTCCGAATACTTTCCCGAATCCGAACCCAAATACTCAACCGAATATTTTTCTGAATCCGAACCGAATATTTTACCGAATACATTCCCGAATCCGAACCTAATATTTTCCAAATCCGTAACCGAATACTTTCCCGATTCCGAACCGAATACTTTTCCGAGTCTGAACCGAATACTTTCCCGAGTCTGAACCGGATACTTTTCCGGGTTCGAACCGAATACTTTTCCGAGTTCGAACCGAATACTTTTCCGGGTCCAAACCGAATACTTTTCCGAGTTCGAACCGAGTACTTTTCCGGGTCCGAACCGATTACTTTTCCGAGTTCGAACCGAATACTTTTCCGGATCCGAACCAAATATTTTTCCAAACCGAACCGAATACTTTTCCGAGTCTGAGCCGATTACTGTACCGAGTCCGGAACCCGCTGGCTCTGTAATTAACGAAGTTAAGGTAAAAATGAAAATGTAATTGTATTTGAATAGAACGGCGCCAAATTTCATTAAAAACCGATGACCAGAACATAATGAATACAAGAAACTACATATGTACTTCTTTTGCTTATACATATATACATATGTACATATGTATGTATGTATGTAAATACATATGTATGTACTGTATGCATATTCGTTTGCATTTTAATTCTTACCATAACTTCGTTAATTGTAGCTGGTAATCGGTTCAGACTCGGAGATGGATTAGGTTCGCACTCGGAAAAGTATTCGGTTCGATTTTGGAAAATATTCGGTTCGGACCCGGAAAAGTATTCCGTTGGAACTCGGAAAAGTATTCGGTTCGAACCCGGAAAGGTATTCGGTTCAGACTCGGGAAAGTATTCGGTTTCGGATTTGGGAAAATATTCGCTTCGGATTCAGAAAAATATTCGGTTAAGTATTTGGGTTCGGATTCGGGAAAGTATTCGGAGGAATATTCGGTTGGGGCCCGGGAAAATACTTGGTTCGTATTCAGAAAAATATTCGCGAAATCATTTACTTGTGTGACCTGCAAGAATAATTTGAATAACGTGAATAAAAATTTATTCTTTATTCAAAATTATCTGAATGAAAAATAAAATTTTATTTTTTATTCAACCAATTTTGGATGAAGAATAACAAATTATTCTTTATTCAAGGGCATCAGAATGAAGAATAAAAATTTATTTTTTATTCAAGGGTAGCAGAATGAAGAATAAATTTTTATTCTTTATTCAAGGGCATCAAAATGAAGAATAAAAAATTATTCTTTATTCAAGGACACAAAAATGAAGAATAAAAATTTATTTTTTATTCAAGGGTATGAGAATGAAGAATAAATTTTTATTCTTTATTCAAGGGTATCAGAATGAAGAATAAAAAATTATTCTTTATTCAAGGGCGCCGGAATGAAGAATAAAAATTTATTCTTTATTCAAGGATATGAGAATGAAGAATAAAAATTTATTTTTTATTTGAATAAAAATTTATTCAAAACTGCCCATCCCTGGTTCATATTAACTCATTTCTGACATGACCTCGAGCAACTTGCCTACGTTCCACTAAGAGCGCTTTCACATTACTCGGTGCGGAATCGGATCGACATTTTTGGTTTTTACCGAAAGTATACCGAAACCTTACTGACCACATGTATTTCAATTGGCACTTTCACATTAGTGTTGCATACATGAAATCGGAGCGGATTAATTTCGGTATACCGCAACGCGGTAAGACCGGTCAGTAAAATTTGAGGAATTACTGCATACATTTTTGCGGCGTAATAAAAGAAGAGCAAAGTCAGTAAAAAACTAGTTTCGGTTATAAATGTAGTAAGTTATAATGTCTTCGTCTTCGCTGGAAGACATTATTGTTATTATTGAGTGATTTGTTGAAGTTAAAAATTTTGTTTTGCAAATTTCGATGTTTGTTTTCCTATTTTCTGCCGATTGCACACCGAAAGTATTCCCACAAGTGTGAAAAACACAGCAACACGGAATTGTTTCGGTAAGCTGAAAATACCGAGCAAAAAATGTCGATCCGATGTCGTACCGAGTAATGTGAAAAGGCCCTAAAGGTGTACCACCAACGTCTGCCTGTGCGCATGCATGGTGATGTTAACCACCGCATACATACCTATGTATGAATGTGCATGTAATTCAACCTGCTTATCACTTAATATGTATGTAGCTAGTAGTTATATTTTACCAAATAATTATTGTAGCACAATAGACGGTCTAGTAAAATAGATAATGCAACTATTTATGTACATACATACATACATATGTATACCTGCAGCAAGCAATATGTGCAGGGGTGTGCGCGACGTTCTGGTACATTTCGTGAGGCTGTAGTGTGATCAAAGATGCTAGTATATGGATGTATATATATATACATATATATATATCAAGGATGGGCATTTTTGCATTACCATTCAAAGTTCATTACCATTCAATAGTGAATGGTAGTGCAAAATTGGTTTGCATTACCATTCAGTAGTGAATGGGAATTCAAATGTGGTTTGTATTACCATTCAGTAGTGAATGGTAATGCAAATGTGATTTGCACTACCATTCAATAGTGAATGCGAATGCAAAGGTGAATGCATTCCCACTCATTGCATTCCCACTGTAAATGTGATTTGCACTGGACTAGTACTCTATTGGGAAAAGTTGGTCTGAGAGGCATCCTCTTTCATAATAACTAGCGTTCGTTCGTGTTGAGTAAAATTTTTGCAAATTTGTTGAACTGTGTAATTATAACCTCAGAAGTTGAAAGAAATATGTTATGAGACCAATGGCTAGGGTGCAATGAAACGATTGAGAGTCGTCCAGGAGGTCTTGGGTGGTATTGTCCTACAGCTGCTGCGTGTGCACTGGCTTGTTCCCGGAGCTTCAGCCTGGGGCGGGGTAGTTAAACAGCTGCAGAACCAAGATTCCTTCTCTCTAATCCATAGGCCTAAGAAGAAACATTTTATCTTGCACACTGAAAACAAACACTTATCAACTTACCTATCAACAAATACGCTTACTCTTCAGCGTTCGAAGCTCTCATCACGTTGCAGCACCTTTATGTTTATGGGCTGCTCTATGCCCACCCTACCTTGGCCTTTAAGATGGTAAAAAGACCCCATTAGACCACCCTCACTCCCTTCGATCAGATCAAACGACTGAATTTAGCAACTCATTATAATATTAATTTGTTTATTTCAAGGCATATTGGTACTTAACATAATTATTTGTAAGCTTAAGATTACTAACAAAATTCCGTATGGTTTGAAAGTTACTATGATTAACAAATTTCAATTCAAATCGATTTTTAGTAACAGATTTCCTACAGGGTACAGAACTAAATTCCTGACCTACCTCAACAGCTGATTTTTCGTGTGGTCATTGACTTACTTGTATATATTCGCATAATACATAAGAAAATTTATATACCACTTTGAAAGGAGATGAGAGAAGTCTCAAAGAGAAATAGAATTTTCTGACTTGGTCTGGAGAAGCTTAGGGAGGATCCCACAACAACAAAAAAACTAGGCAAACACTCGTGTATACATATATATGTGTTTATCAATGAATTCAAAGCAACCTCATCCACAGCATGAAATGAATAGGTACATATCTACGTATATATACACTCTAAATAATAATATCCCATAAACTTTCTTTCCGTTAATAAATAGATTAGCCACTTAATACCTTAAATACGGTCACAGGTTTTAACTGCTATTAAATGATGAATGGTTGTCCAAATCCCTCGCACTCATTTTTAATTGGTAGTCCAAATCACATTTGCAGTGGGAATGCAATGAATGGGAATGCATTCACCTTTGCATTCGCATTCACTATTGAATGGTAGTGCAAATCACATTTGTATTCCCATTCACTACTGAATTGATTGGGGGCTGCAAGGCTGAATGCAATCAAAATTGAATGCAGCTTGCCCAACCCTGATATATATATATGGATACAAATAAGTAAATAAATGTTTTCTATTATTTTAATGATTTTATAAATTTTACTTTCATTGACAAATGTAATAGGGATGTACACTTCAAAACCGTCGTAATAAAATAAGCATATCTAATATTACTAAAAATTTACAGCCAGTTTCACGAAAATATTTAAGTGAAAATTTAATTTTTTCCCTGTCAGATTTCATATTTAGAATCTGATATCTACTTATACTAAAGGTACTGGCACGCAGGCATAACATATAATATGTGTATAACATAATATATTCATCTTAATGATCGTCCTTGGTCCTAAATACATAAATAGTTGTATTATCTATTTTACTTGACCGTATATTGTGCTACAATAATGATTTGGTAAAATATAACTACTAGCTACTAGTGCTGGAAAACCATCGATAGTGGTCCCATCGATGGACCATCGATAGTTTTAAAGGCAACCATCGATAGTATCGATGGTTTAATATATGTACGTAGGTGGCCCGTTAAAGGGAAATGTGGTACTCAAACATTTCAAGCATATGTATGCATGTATGTACTTACGTTCCCATATTTAAAAGAAAAATATAAATTTTATTAGAAACATATTATAAAATTAATAGAAAACCAAAGTTTATGTAAAAAGTTCAATACAAAAAATAAGTCAATTTATATTCAAAGTAAGAATACTACATACACACATTTGTACGTATACAGTTGTCCACAAAATAATAGAAGAGCCGAAATCAAAACCTTAATTGCTCAATTCTCAATAAAAAAAACCGTTTTATTTGCAAGTTTTTTCATAAAATTATTCACTAGTCTTTTATTTATATACTCACAGCCCACATATTCCAATCAAGTACCTTAAAATTATAAATCTCAGTTTTTTTGATTAATTTTTTAACAGAGGTTGTAGTTATGTACCAAGTAAAATACTATCGATGGTTAAAAAAACCATCCATTATCGCTATGGCATCGGCCCCATCGATAGTATCGATAGTTCAATCGATGGTTTTCCAGCACTACTAGCTACCTAAGTGATAAGCAGGTTGAATTACATGCAGATACATACATAGGTATGTATGCGGTGGTTAACATCACCATGCATGTGCACAGGCAGACGTTGGCGGTACACCTTTAGTGGAACGTAGGCAAGTTGCTCGAGGTCATGTCAGAAATGAGTTAATATCTTTTGAACCATAAAAGTCTCCACCTTGAAATAAAATGCGTTTTTTAGATGAAAGTTCAGCGCATATTATGTGTATTTTTTCGAAAATATTCGTTGAACCGATCAGTATGTAATAATGCTTTAAAAAATTTAGATTGAATTCATTATTTTGATTTTGTAAAATTAAATATTTCTTTAACGCAGTTATAAAGTAAATATTATTACCTTCAAAATAAAAAAAAATGAACAAGATACGACGAGCCGAACCAAAGATATGGAATTTTGAATTTGGGCATGTTTGCTTAACTATCGAACTTTTACACATGCAGATCTCTGAAAAGAAAAAAAATTTGCCAAAATCCTGATATAGGTGTTGACTTAAATTGCGAAAAGATTCCAAGAAATAAATTTGGTGTCTTTTAAAAATGTGAATTTTTTTTTTTCAACAAATCCGTACGATTTGTAAAATAATGACCCATATGTAAATATGTGTGAGTAAAACAGCTGATTTCTAGGTTGCCCTACGGGCTCAAAAAATCCTAAAAACAACATACGGGTGTTTGCGTCAACGGGCGGACCACACGTTCTCGACTAACTCGACTATAAATATTGATGTAAGCGTCGTAAATTTGTAACCTCTCTCCCTCAGTAGCAGCAGCGCATCTTGGGTAGGAATGAACAAAATAGACATTGACTGACGTTCTTCTTTGACGTATATTGACTGAGTTTGGGGACGCTGTAAGGAAATAGGAGTCAGCACAACGCACATAGGTAGATTTTCAAGTTGTATGTGTTTAAAGTCGATTTTATTAAAAAATATATAGTGACTGAAAAAAAATCATACGCCAGTTTTAAAATTTATTTAAAATAGTTCTGTCAAAAATGTGACTTTCTTATTTTCGTTTAAAAATGTGACAATTTTTTAATAACAATCGTTTTAAGCAGGATTTCTAAGCTTATGGAAAAAATCCGAAAAATCGTAGAAATTTCTAAAAGTGGATTAAAAATTTCAAAGCGGGGCCAGAATTTATAGAAAATTTTGAGGAGAATTCTAAGTGTACTGTTATATAGCCAACCAAGTTTAGTGTAAAAAGTGCAATTCTCAATGCTGTGAAAAATTCCGTCGATATAAGAAATTTTTTTCTTATATATACGTGAGACCGTTCCAATTACAATTTCCGAAAAGCCAATGAAAATTTTCAAAAAGTTGGGTGTTGCATATTATTATATTAAAATCGAATCAGTAGCAAAATTGCATACTCAAAAATCTTCTAAAAAATTTAGCTTTAGAATTCTTAGACCCTTTTTATGATAAGTATTTTATTGACTTTGAAAAATTGGAAATACTAAAAATACTGCCTAAAAGTTAACAATAATCGGTGATAAATATTCATTCATTCATTTCATTTATTTAAAGTGCATTAAGACTTAGTCTTTTCTTTGCACATATTTAAAAGGTGTTTACAGAGATTCATCTTAAATTTAAACTTATGCTAACAGTAATATAAAACATTACGACTAAGGTTTTTCGGGAGGGGAGAGGAGGGTTTGGAAACTAGGAGAAGGTTATTGCTTGAAATGATCTGTTACTGCCATTCTGAAGCATCCATATGACTTAATGCATTTTATTGAGTTTGGTAGAGAATTCCACACTCTCACAGCACTAACAAAGAATAATCTAGAGGCCACCACTGTGTTATACGCAGGCAGTACGATGTTGTGAGTTCATGAGGATTGAACAAATTTAAGTTTTTCATAGAGATATGCAGGTCTTTGGCATTTTATTATTTTATATAAAAATAAAACATTTCGGACACTAAGGTATGTTTCTATGCCAAACCCAAGTATATTTTTTGCGTATGGCGATATGTGCTCAAACTTTCTTTTGCAATATACGAATCTTGCTACATTGTTTATAGTCAACCCCAATATATTTTTGGATTCGCAGTCTAAATCCCCATATACGGTTTCAAAGTAGCTAATTTGAGGCACAATCAGGGCCTTTACTAATTTAAGTTTTATATTAATGGGTAGACAGTAACAGGTATGCCACAAGTTTCTTAGGGTGTTGTATATTTTTGATATGCTATATCGGATATGATGTGCACATGTTACCCCAGAGTTAACTTTATAGCCAAGACTAGTGACTACAGACTGATATTGTAAATTTTTTCCATCAAGGGTTATAGGTGACAGCCCACTGAGATCTCCGGAAACGGCAGGACCTGTGTTTTTTCCGCATTCAAGCAAAGGCCATTCGATTTGGCCCAAACCGATATTTTATCAAGGTCCTCCTTTAATCTAAACACAATATCTTCACTAAGGCCGATCGGTCGTGATAAATAAATTTATGTGTCGTCAGCATATAGATGTATGGATGAATTTTAACAGCAATGTACTATGTCGTTAATAAAAGCCGTGAATAGTATAGGACCCAAGATTGACCCTTGGGGTACACCTGAGGGAATACTACTAGGCTGAGAAAATGCTTCACCACACTGAACCTGTTGTAGCCTTTGCGAGAGATAGCTTTCCATTAGTTTGATTGAAGTTGAGTCAAATCCGAAATAATGTTTAAGTTTTACAAGTAAAATACTGTGATTCACCGTATCAAATGCTTCAGAGAAATCTAAAAGACCTAAAACAGTTAGCAATTTGTCGTCTAAGGTAGGGCGTATATCATCCATTATTTTTAGCAAAGCTGTGGAGCAGCTGTGACCAGCTCTAAATCCAGATTGATTTTCAGCTAGCAATCTATTTTTGCTGAAATGAGACACTATTTGCTTTGCTATAAATTTTTCAAATACCTTTGATAACGCTGGGAATATACTTATGGGCCTATAATTTTGAGGGGAATCATAGTTGTTGCTTTTAGCTATTGGGACAACATTTGCTAGTTTCCACTGGTTTGGGAAGGTAGATGAGTGTATAGCAAAGTTAAGAAGATGTGTTAGAGATGGGAGTGCGTAGGGCAAGATTAATTTTAAAAAGCGTAGACTTATACAATGTCTCCACATAACGTTTTTCGCTCTTTTTTTCTGCATTTTCTCTCTCAATCTTGTTTCGTCACGGAAACCAGTGCCGAAACCCGCCAATTTCCATACAAATTTCTGAGAGCGAGTGAAGATTGAAACACTGTTTCATTCTGAATCATCTTGCCAACCTCGATGATATCGATGTCGTCTCTAATTTTGTATCGAAAATCTATCGAAATCTCACACAGACCAAAACAAAGACATGAATTAACAAATAACCAGATTGTGCATTCAGCGGTCCCGCTAGGCGTTCTCCCAAAATTTGACAGAAGCAGCTGATTTAGTGACGTAGTAACATAAATTCTCTTTCACCCAGTTTCGTTTCCGGTTTTCTAATAACTAAAGATTGTGTGCGATAAATGTGAAATTTATATTAAAAACCAATTTTAAATAAAGAAAACTGAAGTGCCGCGTATTTATTTGTGTGAATAATAGTTTAATAAAAGTATTTTTTGCCTGTTTGCAAATTTTCTTTCTCGTCGATAACGTAGTTGATGACGTACTAACCAAAATGAACCCAGACTCACGGATGAATATTTTGCTGAATAGGGCTGAGTGCACAATCTTTTTTATTTGAATCATGAAACAAAGACGCAAAAATAAGCAAACATACAAACATCTAAGAAGAACAAGAAAGAGAAATGACAAACTGAATCACGATTAGCCACGTGGAGACGGGTTATTGAGCGAGATGTTTTGCTACATGTTTCTCTGGTGAATCAAGTTATGTGGAGACGGGCTTGTTGGCAGAGAAACCTAATCTATGCCAGGTCTGCGAGTCTTCGTAGATTTTGAACTCCCAAGAAATAAGCAAATTGTAGAAATCCAGTTGAGTTTTATTTCACCAATGCAAAAGGAGTTAAAATTCCTAAACAAAATTGTAGATTTCATTATTGATATGTGTATCTTAAATATTAGAGAACTTCAATTTAAATATTCATACTTTTTTAGTGAAGTAAAGCAGACGATTTTAACATAAATTTTAGATCACGCGATCGGAAACTGTTCAAAGCGCAATAATTGACTTGAAATTTCACACGAGGTTTTATGCTTTACAAATATTAATAAATTCACATTAGTATTAGTTCTTAGTATAGATACATAATAGGGGCATTTCAGTTATTACATCTGGGTCTGGGTTAAGATAAATTTTTACTGAAACAATCCGGCTGCACTTGAAAAGAACTAAAAAGAAGAAGAAACATATACAACATATACCCAGCAGTAAAAATCTGAAATGAATCCTTTATGAATGACAGATGAAATTCATCATGAGGAGGCATCAGTGAATGCTTTCCTATAAAGGCTCCTGAATTTTTTCAAATAAATGGTTTGCTTTCCTCATGCCTATATGACTCAGTTCGGAGCCGGCATAAAACTGTCCAATGGTAGGAAAAACAAAAGGAGCACACCTCGAATTGGGAGAGAAGCTCGGCCATAAAACTCGTCAGAGTTATAATAGCGCAAAAACAATTCTTCTGTACGTTGAAAAGGGACAAATACTCCCTCAAAAACAATTTGATTGACTTTAAACTTCAAACTAAATGAAAATAACTATTTCAAAAATTATTTTTTTGGAAATTTGAATTTAAATTACTGAAATAAATTATGAAACTCAAATGGCGGGATAGCTATGTATTCCATGTTATAAGGAGAAGCCAGTGCGCAGTATAATTTTTCTTCCGGACTTCTTCTTTCCCCTTACGGCCAAAGCAGAAGCTTACAAGAGGCAAATTTGAAATTTGTATTTCCATATATTTTTTATTTTAAATATAATTTGTTTTATAGTTGTCAAATTGAAAAAAATGTGTCAGAAAAGCTGCCAAATGTCAAAAAACCTACCGAAATACAAGCTGGCTCATGGGTTTTTAACCGCCTAGATGGTATTTCGTTTGGTTTTTTCAATATAGCTTGCACCAACGCAAAACGATAGTGATGAATATTCAACAAAGAATGATCAATGATCATTTAGCAGTGAAACAAATTTACTGCAGGGTATATGTATATATATATATACATACACAAATGTCACTTTTCAGTTCTGCCAAATATAAAAAGCACTGTGTTGCCAAATCAGCACGGAAAAGCAAATCGAACAGGGCGGATCAGAAATTGAACCAGCAATTTATCTGGTTTAATCGAGCTGAAATCTTTGTTGTTGCATTTACATGCAAAAATTTTTATTTGGGTTAGGATCACCGTATGTGAAACACGGCTAATAATATGTATAAGAAAAAGATAGTTTTCAGTGTTGAGTAACTTCAAGACTTGCAGTGTTGAACAAGTGGCGTTAACAGGGCTTTTAGGCCATCCACACCAACCGCATTTGACTTGATGTCATATACACACTTCGCAATCTCATTTTCAGTGCTTTCGAGCATCACCTACATTAACCAAGATATGCGTTAGAAACATAAACATTAAAATCATATATAAAACACAAAAAAGAAAATTATTGTAGGTACATATGAAAAACCCTGTATCTAGTAGTAAAGTGCGGCTTTGTGCGACGTAATTTTTTGTCGGAAAAATACTAATTGTACTAGATATCAGAGCTGGAAAAAACCAAGTACCAGTACAATTACCATTACCAGTACTCAGTAATTGAAAAGCCCAATTAGAAAGGTATAAGTATATTATACTGGTACTTGATACTCAGTACGTACATTTTTCAATTCTTTTGCAATTCTTTTCCAATTACTTTCAATTCTTTTTCAGTTGATTTTCAATTACTTTCAATTCTTTTTCAGTTGCTTTTTCAATTCTTTAATTTTTTTTATTTCATTGTAAATATAAGATAACAGTTTAATAACATTTTTCCTACAAATTGCGTGGACCTACAGTTTTTATACCGGCTCCGAAAGGCGAATGCATTTTTTCATAGCAGAAATACACTCGGAGGGTATGCCGCCCACTGCCGAGAGGTGACCGCTCTTTACAAAAACCCAATAATTGGGAATATAATTAATTAGAAACATTTTTTTTGTGTTTCTCCGGACTGGGGTTACAACCCCAACGTAGTAACGTAGGCGAGCACTCTACCCACTACACCACAGCGGCCCATAACATGTACATACAACATAACATGTACAAACATACATATGTACGATGGGAGAAAATTTGAAAATTTAAAAAAAAGTACCATATTAAAAAAAAACCCACCTTAATGTACGTATGTATGTATGTATATTTAATAAAGAGTTCTTATAAGGGAATTTTCCTGCTTTTAGTGGCTGTAATATTTAGTATCCGATGTATCTTATGTAGAGGATAGAAGAAAATACAATAGTTAAAATAAATTCATTGATTAAACTCCATGTAATTGAAAAGAATTGGTGGTAATTGGTCGTAATTGAAAGTAATTGGTGAAAGAATTGAAAAAGTTGTACTTAATTACCAATTACCAGTATAAAGTAATTGTACTTGATACTTGAATTTTTTAATTATCAAGTAATGGTACTTGGACCAAGTACAAGTACCAAGTATATTCAGTACTTCACAGCTCTGCTAGATATCATGTTCGAGGGTTAATTTGACTGAGTCTGATAGAGCTACATATATAACAAAATCAATTTTGAACACGAAAAAGAGTGATAATTTTTTTTTTTTAATATCCCAACTTTAAAAGCTTAAAGCTATAAACTTAGAATTATTGGAAATCAAGGATATTATTGAAAAATGTTAATAATTACTTGAAGCTGTAGGATCCATCACAATTACTTAAATGAAATGCTTTAAATAATAAATATTCACGTTGAAACTAGCACTTAAAGCTATGTAAAAAAAAACTAAAAAATTAACTTTTGTTTATGTTATGGTGGGGAAAGGGAGGTTGAAAAGAAAGCCTGGGTTGCAGGCATGCCTGCCCTCCACCTCGCCTCTGCCCGGTACAAGCAGATGCTTCCGAAAAGGCGGAAAGTGCACAGGCACGAGTAATTTTCCATCACTGGCGCATAAGTAGATAACATTTTTATTTATAGGAGCGAAAGTGGAGCATGGACCAAAAAAGTTGGGAGCTGAGAACGGAGCCAGAGCAAGAAAAAATTTTGTGCTCCGGGGCTCTGGCGTTAATGATCGTTGTTGGGGTTGAGTCTTGGATATTGTAGAAATGGAAAAGACACAGACGGAAAACATCACTTGTTTTTATACCAGTGGTTTTTTTTCGCAAGTCACTAAGTCTTTTCGAAAAGAATGCGGCTTGTATTAAATTATAGATGTCTTTTAACGAATAACGAGCAACTGAAGTAACCTCCATCGCTTAATTTCGATAAACTCATACCAAATGCGCCTAGCCGTATGATGGCGTGTTGGTATCATTGATCAGCCAGTTTTGTATGCCAAACATTTCAGCAGATATTACGAAGTGATACACTTTTAGCAATACCGATTTCTGGAATCTGGCCTATATTAACACAGGCCGACAAATTTGTCACTCAGAATCTGAATTTGGAGTTAGTTCCAAACTGTTTCTAGCTTCCACAATATTTATGTATGTCCAAAGAAGATATCCGAAAAAACAAAATGTTATTTTGAAGCGTAGTTATTGTGCATTCAAACGGTATAATCAGTTTTGAATAAAAAATTAGTTACATGAAGGATTATGAGGGATTATAGACAAGCCGCCGAAATCCTTGACAAAAGTTATATCTGGCTTAAATTTTTTTTTAATTTTGTCCGCCTGTGTGGATTACTGTGGATTAATACTAGGCGCATTTCTGTCGTACCCAAGTATGAAAAGAATACTCGCTTATTCATCAAATTACCTTCAAAGCAACAACACCAACTCGACTATTTTTAAAATTGTTGGTATTGTTGCTTTGAAGGTAATTTGATGAATAGGCGAGTATTCTTTTCATACTTGGGTACGACAGAAATGCGCCTACTGTCACCGCAATAAAAACAAATAAATTATACTATATATTACTCCTTACCTTCTAGTTAAATGAACTTTATGATACCGCATAAACACATCTTTATTATTAACATATTTCAATACTAGCAAAACATCCCTCAGCCTGGCATCGACTTGTTCGCTTGTGAGTTTTTTGCTTAGCGGTGTACGACGTAGTAACATGTCGCAATAATTTGCTAAAAGTTCAGGACATTTGCTCTCTGGTACAATTGATTTGACGCCACGGTTTGTTAGGCCAGTGGGGAGTTCCAGCTGTAAGTGCATATACATATGTATTTAAGAAGTTTGTCAATCTAATGTACGTAAATCTATATTCACTCCACTCTCACAACATATAACAACAACAGGGCATACAGCTGACTTCAAAAATACGAGAATTATTGACAAAAACAAACAAGAAAAAACGCGGTACACAATAGAAAGCTTAAGAATAATGCAAAGTAGGGAGAAGACGATGAACAAGAAAGAAGACACGGAAGATATTGCCTCGACTTATTTGCTTTGTTTATAGTACAGCTCCAGATTTTTTTTGAACATTTTCGAGTAGCCCGAACAAGTGTTGTTCAAATGCTCGAACAGTCGTTTGTTTGTTTATTACCCGTATGTTTGTACGGGCATTTGAACAATTCATGCATTTTGAAGTTTGTTTTTTTCTTTTGTTTATCATTTTTTTTTTTCTTCTTCATATGTATTTGTTTTTATTTTTGTTTTTTCGATACACATTTTTTTTTGTTTGTAAGCTCGAATGCTCGAATGTACGAGCATTTGAACAACAAACGGGCTTCAAACAAAAGCGATCAATTCGAATTGTTAGATACCCGGGTATCTAGAGCTCTAGTTTATAGTCTTTTCAGTTTGACGACAATACCAAATGTTGATGGTACGACAATAAAAGTTTTAATTTTTTAATTGTTTGTTTTTAGTTTAAAAGATGTAAGTGTTCCTTGTTTTGTTTGTACATATCGTCGGTCTCCTGCCAGAAACACGAATGTGAAAATTTTTTTAAGCACGATATATGCTCTTTATCGGGTATATATTGATGTAATTACAATTTATATTTGTATAAATTCTTGTGTAAACATACATATATAATATGTACTTGTATGTACATAAGCATATATAGAAATTTAAAGTCACCTCAAGGAAGATAGCTCTGTGAAGATGGCACCGCAACAAGTGAATTAAAAAAAAAAAAATATCTCAATCGTTTGCTCAGGTTTGCCCAGGAAAAACTTTCGTTTGCCCACCCTTATTTCAAAAATTATTGAAAAAACAAATTTTTCGAATGTGAAGTTGGCTCCGCCAAAATCGAATTTTTGCTAAAAAAAACATAAATCGTTTATTTGAGCAGACTTTTTTGGCTAAATCGTTTGCTCATCGTTGTCTCATCATTTTAAAGAAAGAAATTTCATTTTTTCATGCATATTTCAAAATTTATTGCAAAATAAAAATTTTTTGGGCTGTGAAGTTGGCACCGCAACAAGTGAAATTAGAAAAGAAAAACAAGTCAATCGTTTGCTCATCGTTTGCTCAGGTTTGCCCAGGAAAAATTTTCGTTTGCCCACCCTTAGTTCAAAATTATTGAAAAAACAAATTTTTCGAATGTGAAGTTGGCTCCGCCAAAATCGAATTTTTGCTAAAAAAAAAACGTAAATCGTTTATTTGATCAGACTTATTTGCCTAAATCGTTTGCTCATCGTTGTCTCATCATTTTAAAGAAAGAAATTTAATTTTTTCATGCATATTTCAAAATATATTGCAAAATAAAATTTTTTTGGGCTGTGAAGTTGGCACCGCAACAAGTGAATTTAAAAAAAAAATATGTCAATCGTTTGCTCAGGTTTGCCCAGGAAAAAATTTCGTTTGCCCACCCTTAGTTCAAAAATTATTGAAAAATAAAATTTTTCGAATATGAAACAATGTTCGAATTTTTGCAAAAAAAATTTAAATCGTTTATTTGAGCAGACCTTTTTGGATAAATCGTTTGCTCTTCGTTGTCTCACCATTCTAAAGAAAGAAATTTAATTTTTTCATGCATATTTCAAAATTTATTGCAAAATAAAATTTTTTTGGGCTGTGAAGTTGGCACCGCAACAAGTGAATTTAAAAAAAAAAATTTGTCAATCGTTTGCTCATCGTTTACTCAGGTTTGCCCAGGAAAAAATTTCGTTTGCCCACCCTTAGTTCAAAAATTATTGAAAAATAAAATTTTTGAATATGAAACAATGTTCGAATTTTTGCAAAAAAATTCAAATCGTTTATTTGAGCAGACTTTTTTGGCTAAATCTTTTGCTCATCGTTGTCTCACCATTCTAAAGGAAGAAATTTAATTTTTTCATGCATATTTCAAAATTTATTGCAAAATAAAAATTTTTTGGGCTGTGAAGTTGGCAGAGCCAATTTTTGCGAAAAAATGGAATAGAATTTTTGGCTGAATTATGTCAACAGTTACTTGGAGCTTTTCGGCTGAAGACAAAAACAAAGTTTTCTCTTTTTCCTCCTACGCGTTTCGATGTTTTTCAGATCCTCATCAGAGAGTCTGATTTATTAATTACACTGTGGGACGAAATAAACAAAATTTAAAGAACTTTTTTCGAGGTTAACATATGTTGTAGGCCTTATCAAGCATTAACAGACTGCATACTTAGAATTTCCAATACATCCTCAAAATCTGGAGTTAGGGGCCAAAAACCCCTTTTTCATAGCTTAAGTCATATATTATACCACAAAATTTTCTCTGTTTATCCCAACAATATGATTTTGAATGTCGTTGAAAAGATGACATTAAATCACTTTTAACAGTATACGAACTGTTAATGTATCTTAGTATTTTCCGAAAAGAAAAAAAAAACCCTTGGGACATTTTGGTTTACTCGGCTTTTTTGCAGGGAAGGAGTCGGTTACATACAAGCGTACAAGCAGTGAACTACACTGCGTATACGTAACTTGTATACATTCATACATGTGTATGTACATACCAGACTTGTTTGAGTATAAAAAGTCCCATCAGTTCTTTGGAAGAATTCGAAAAACTAGAAGATGATATAAAGAAATTACCGTAACTAAGCAAGAAATTAGTAAGTAAATATGTTTAATCTATATTTATGCATTTAAATCAAAATCTTGGAATATATCTATATACCTAGTCAGCAAGTTCGTTTATTAAGTCTTTCCTTTATTTTTTGGCAAGAAGGAAGTGATAAGTCAAAATTTATTCCGTCAATATGGCACAAAAAAAGCGACGGATATTATTTATGGCAGTTACAAATGCGTTCAAGAGCGCGTATAATAGAATATTTATTGGGACCAATAAATAGTTTAACCGTGCTAGCGCAGTGGTTCCAAACTACCAAATAACGAGTTGCCATGATAGAAAAAATTAGTTTGTACAACAATACGCAATTAATAAATTTAATTATTGTAACTTTTTTTATTATTTAAATTAATTTTTAAATTTTACTGAGTTGTCAGTACTCTAAATTGGACACAATATAATGTATATTAACATTTAATTAGTTTTAGTTATTAATAATAATAACTAATAATAATAGTATTAATTTGTTGAATAAAAAAATAGTGAGAAAAATAATTATGTTGTGTTAATTAAAACGAAAGGAAAATAAAGGAGTCAGAATGGAGTCTTTAGCTTTATTACGGAGTTTTCTCGGATGTCGAAATAACTATTTTAATGAGTCCGAAGGAATACTTTTTTTGTTATCTATCTGTAGGATTGTTTTGGGACTCCGAAAGCGCTCTTTTAAGGAGTCATAAAGGAGCACTTTTTTCATACATTTCTGCATACAAAGAGTAAATTTTTGTGACCACCTATTATGTAAATAAGAAATTAATTTACACAGCGCGATGCGATTTCAAAAATATTTACATATTTTTATCTTTATTTCATTTTGGGAAAAAATTTTAGTTTTATTTATTTGATATATTTATACATAAATATCTATGTACATTTCATGAAAATCTTTGGTTGTGTAAATTATTTTGAAATACATCTATCAGCAAAATTTTAAGTTTTGAACAGGAGCTTATATATGTAGGTACATAAACATATCGCCATATCGACATCATTTATCTAAAAATCTTAAATATTCATACCGAGCCCTAACCGCCAAAAAAGTGTAGCCAACAAAATTATCGTTTTTGGCCTTTTTATGGAAATCAATAACTTATTATCACGCGCATCAGCTTACAAAATTTCATAGCAGTTAAATGTGCCGTTTCGAAGTTAGAGATTAAATAAATGTAAAGGCTGCATACAAACTGTATGCAAAGAAAATAAAAAAACCTTCTCCTGTAAAATTCACTTTTTGTTGAATACACTTTTATGGCGATTAGGGCTTGATACATAATATGTACACCTTTTTTTGTAATTTTCAAACTTTCCCCACAAACATATTTTTTCAGTATTGTATGTTAAAATGAGTTGTAATATTTAAATGAGTGCTTAATTTACAAATAAGGCAATGTAATTTAATGAAAATTTTTTGTTATTGTTTAATCAAGTATATTTATTAAAGTATATTTTGTAGATTAATCATTTCAGCAGTTTTGAAAAAAATCTTAAATATACATACATATGTACATCGTTTTTTTTTTTTGTAATTTTGGAACTTTCACCACAAACATATTTTTTGAGAATTTTATGTTAAAATGAGTTGTAATATTTAAATGAGTACTTAATTTACAAATAACGCAATGTAATTTCATGAACATTTTTTGTTGTTGTTTAATCAAGTATATCTATTAAGGTATATTTTGTAGATTATTAATTTCAGTAAAATTTTAATTTTTGATTTTCGACATAAGCTACTGTTCCATACGTGAACATGTGGTATCCTGAACGTTTTTAAAATAAATACATATTTAGTTTTAATTTGAAATAAATTTAAATATCAGTTAAATTTTTATATATAATAATTTTTCAGCGTTTATAGCTTTATTTTTACTACTGACTATGTGAGGTTTTCGTATTAAATCGTCTTTTTCTACCCATGACCCCGTTAAATTTCTACAGAACGCTGTAAAATGTTCGGCCTTATGGCAAATAACGCCACCCAAAATAAATTGGTTATCACCGATCGTGATGTTGCCAGGAATTATTGATTTCCATAAAAAGGCCAAAAACGATAATTTTGTTGGCTACACTTTTTTGGCGGTTAGGGCTCGGTATGAATATTTAAGATTTTTAGATAAATGATGTCGATATGGCGATATGTTTATGTACCTACATATATAAGCTCCTGTTCAAAACTTAAAATTTTGCTGATAGATGTATTTCAAAATAATTTACACAACCAAAGATTTTCATGAAATGTACATAGATATTTATGTATAAATATATCAAATAAATAAAACTAAAATTTTTTCCCAAAATGAAATAAAGATAAAAATATGTAAATATTTTTGAAATCGCATCGCGCTGTGTAAATTAATTTCTTATTTACATAATAGGTGGTCACAAAAATTGACTCTTTGTATGCAGAAATGTATGAAAAAAGTGCTCCTTTATGACTCCTTAAAAGAGCGCTTTCGGAGTCCCAAAACAATCCTACAGATAGATAACAAAAAAAGTATTCCTTCGGACTCATTAAAATAGTTATTTCGGCATCCGAGAAAACTCCGTAATAAAGCTAAAGACTCCATTCTGACCCCTTTATTTTCCTTTCGTTTTAATTAACACAACATAATTATTTTTCTCACTATTTTTTTATTCAACAAATTAATACTATTATTATTAGTTATTATTATTAATAACTAAAACTAATTAAATGTTAATATACATTATATTGTGTCCAAATTAGAGTACTGACAACTCAGTAAAATTTAAAAATTAATTTAAATTAAAAAAAAAAGTTACAATAATTAAATTTATTAATTGCGTATTTGTTGTACAAACTAATTTTTTCTATCATGGCAACTCGTTATTTGGTAGTTTGGAACCACTGCGCTAGCACGGTTAAACTATTTATTGGTCCCAATAAATATTCTATTATACGCGCTCTTGAACGCATTTGTAACTGCCATAAATAATATCCATCGCTTTTTTTGTGCCATATTGACGGAATAAATTTTGACTTATCACTTCCTTCTTGCCAAAAAATAAAGGAAAGACTTAATAAACGAACTTGCTGACTAGGTAATTAGATATATTCCAAGATTTTGATTTAAATGCATAAATATAGATTAAACATATTTACTTACTAATTTCTTGCTTAGTTCCGGTGATTTCTTTATATCATCTTCTAGTTTTTCGAATTCTTCCAAAGAACTGATGGGACTTTTTATACTCAAACAAGTCTGGTATGTACATACACATGTATGAATGTATACAAGTTACGTATACGCAGTGTAGTTCACTGCTTGTACGCTTGTATGTAACCGACTCCTTCCCTGCAAAAAAGCCGAGTAAACCAAAATGTCCCAAGGGTTTTTTTTTCTTTTCGGAAAATACTAAGATACATTAACAGTTCGTATACTGTTAAAAGTGATTTAATGTCATCTTTTCAACGACATTCAAAATCAAATTTTGTGGTATAATATATGACTTAACCTATGAAAAAGGGGTTTTTGGCCCCTAACTCCAGATTTTGAGGATGTATTGGAAATTCTAAGTATGCAGTCTGTTAATGCTTGATAAGGCCTACAACATATGTTAACCTCGAAAAAAGTTCTTTAAATTTTGTTTATTTTTAATAAATCAGACTCTCTGATGAGGATCTGAAAAACATCGAAACGCGTAGGGGGAAAAAGAGAAAACTTTGTTTTTGTCTTCAGCCGAAAAGCTCCAAGTAACTGTTGACATAATTCAGCCAAAAATTCTATTCCATTTTTTCGCAAAAATTGGCTCTGCCAACTTCACAGCCCAAAAAATTTTTATTTTGCAATAAATTTTGAAATATGCATGAAAAAATTAAATTTCTTTCTTTAGAATGGTGAGACAACGATGAGCAAACGATTTAGCCAAAAAAGTCTGCTCAAATAAACGATTTAAATTTTTTTGCAAAAATTCGAACATTGTTTCATATTCCAAAAATTTTATTTTTCAATAATTTTTGAAATAAGGGTGGGCAAACGAAAATTTTTCCTGGGCAAACCTGAGCAAACGATGAGCAAACGATTGACTTGTTTTTCTTTTCTAATTTCACTTGTTGCGGTGCCAACTTCACCGCCCAAAAAATTTTTATTTTGCAATAAATTTTGAAATATGCATGAAAAAATGAAATTTCTTTCTTTAAAATGATGAGACAAGGAGGATGGCTTCGTGTGTAAAAGTCCACGTAAGTGGGGAAAGCTTCTGGAGGATGGCTTCGTGTGTAAAAGTCCACGTAAGTGGGGAAAGCTTCTGACTGCCATCCACCTGGGGGTGGCCAGAGCGATTCTTTTGCATGCGGAGCAAGCAGCTCACGACTTCCGCGCAGTGTCCTCTGGATAGCCACCGAACACCCGTTTGGTGGTGAACTAAAGTGAGAAGGCGACAACTCGACAAGGCCACTCCGACATATTCGGTTTAAGGGCTTGTTGAGGGGAATAACTGCAGCGTCTGTTCACCAGAAGGTGCGGCTGCGAGCGGGCGTCTGTCTTGGAGCAAGCGGCTCGCTATATAAACGTGTAACAATATACAACTCCCGCAGGGCGGGTTGTGCGTCGGGCTTGGGACCCACCACGTAAAAATCCTATCCAATGAAAACAACAACAAAGCCTCGGATGAGACCACCCCTTTCTGATGACAACCACGGCAAACGTTTAAAGGACTATGATTTGAGGGTAAGCACCTGGAACGTCCGGACCCTTAATTGGGAAGGTGCCTCTGCCCAGCTGGTTGATGTCCTCGAAAGAGTGAAAGCTGACATCACCGCCATACAAGAGATGCGGTGGAAGGGGCAAGGCAAGAAGAAATGTGGGTGAATATTTCCGGAAGAAATATAAATGAAAAGAAAACACTTGCTTTAGTACGTTATAATACGTATAAATTGTATATAATTTATTTAAAGATTAAATATACAAAGCAAGGTGATATATGTGGAGATATATATATATATATATATGTATACATATGATACATAAATATATGTAGATATATTTATGTGTATAGAGATGTAATTCACTTACGTGTAGATAGACGAGGTGTCGCTGCAGTTGTTGAAGCCAGAATAATAATACTGCCCAGCTAATATTTGTTCAAAAGGCTAAAAAGTAGGAAATTATTGTAGTTAACGGTGACCGTTGATTCAGCCACTCGTTACTACAATTGTGCATTAGGGTGGTCGCGTTTTTATTGGGTTTTAGGCTGCTGGCCTAAACATGCCGGCCCCCTTGCAGTATGCAACATCTGTGGCAACACCTCATTAAGTATGTAAATACATATACAATTATATAATTCATATTTTTTTGTTTGAATGTATGGATGTATATACATAAATATAAATAAAAGAAAAAGTAAATTTAAAATTACATAATTTATGTATATATAAATTTACAATATAAGTACATATGTATGTGTGCATTTGTATGTCATTTTTGTATCTATGCATACATATAAATTAAAAATAAAATGAATGTAGATGGATTAGTAAATAGACGTGGTTCCCTTTTCTGCACCTTTGAATTTACCCTCCAATGCCGGCGGCATCGCATGTGATAAGGGCGGATGGTAGTGCCAAGACTCCGACCTCCCTACGACGTTCGATGAAGGGGGCTCAGACCCCTACACCACGTCTGACCCGGCGGGTCCACATCTCGGGTTTTCTGGTTGAGTGGCATTCATGTACGTAGTACATTATAATCTGGGTGTGGCAATTCGATTTGGGAATCACTTGACAATATTTATTTTTTATCTACTAATCGTGTGAGCGTAACCCACTGTGTTTGCTTTATTTATTTTCAAGCAAATGAAATTGATGTGTAGCGCACCATCTGTGTATGCGCATGAACATTAAAAGTGCGGAGCGCCCTCTGTGTATATTCCACAGTACTATGTGAAACCAGGGTTACCGCTTTGGTTATTTTTAATGTCTTGGTAATTTTTTCTTTTGTACAACCTACCATCCTGCATCAGGGAATTTGCCGATATTTTCGACGTTTGTCACCTGTATGTTGGTGGAGTTGTATGTTTTTGTTTCATTATTACTATTAGTTGTAACCATAACTTTCGAGAAGAAAATTTGTACTTTTGAAGTAAGTTAGTTAAAGAGTTTGATATGCGATATTGTGTACTAAAATAAAAACTTATCGCCAGAGATGAGATTTTTATTATTTATTAAAATGGTAAATTTCTTATTTTGGCTGTGGCAACACTGGTTGAAACATATTGCTGGAAACAAATGACGCAAAATGTTAATTAGCAAGAATTTTTTTTTTTTTTTTTTTTTTTTTTTTTTTTTTTTTTTTTTTTTTTTTTTGCGTATCGTACATTGGTACGTAGCTGCCTCACCCCCAAAGGAAAGTTGCAAATTTTCTAAGAAAAGGTGCAATTTTACGGAAGTGAAACTGTAAATTTGTTTTGTCCAACAGATATTTATGCGAGTGAGCGTAGGTCGAGAAAAAATGTAGTATATTGATTGTAACAAAATCGGCAGAAAGTAGGCGCGTAGCCAAACGCGAAAAAAATGGTATCCAATTTTTTATAAAGTTACCAAAAACGGTAATCCTGATTGACGTCTCATTTTGTGCACTTGGTTGTGGAACGTAAGTGTAGCAATTGTCAATGAAAGAACCGTTGGTTTTTCATTGTCAAATTGGGTTTTCATGGCGAGTAAAATCGGTAAGTATTGTGTAAAATGTTTTATTGATATGCGTATTTATTTAATAATTAAATTAAATTTTAATTATTATTGAATTTCTCTTTCAGGGCACAGGAGCAGAGACATTTCATCAGTTGAGATAGGAGGCGCATAACAAAAGGGTAAGTAGAGTTCCATTGAATTTGGTAAATCCAATGGAAATCTTGTTGTTTTTCTTTTCGTTTCAGGTTATGATTCCGGGCTTCCGGCAGCGCACCGTGTGGCTACGCATCATAACCCCCAAAACGTGTAAGGTTGTTAATTTGGTGCATACCATTTTGTGTACATATGTACATACATTAGATTGGGTCAGCCGCGGTGGCGCAACATATGCACATACATATGCAAGAGGATATTATAGAAGTTGCACGGCAAGAAGAGAAGCAACGTCAACTTACTACGGGACGAACTTACTACGGGATGTAATAAAAAAAATTTTTGATTTCGTAAAAACAATTAGGCAACATACGCACATACATACGTCGGTATGTACCGGCGCATATTTGTTGGTGTAATCCCTTTCGCCACTGACGGTCCTTGGTACATACATACGTAAATATTAACGTACATACATATTTCCGTGAGAAATATGGTGTGTATGTATGAATGCATTGCATTGGAAAATGATTTTTTGTCATCTACCGCCGTGGCTTCGTTGACAACAACAACAATTGTATAGTTCAGGTGACTGGAAGGGCATTAGAGCGCTCGTCCCTTTTGTCATCATTAGGCCGGGTCGCCTTTTTGACAACAAGTATCACCTTTTTTTTTTTTGTGTGTTATAATTTTTCATTGGGTATGCGATTGTTGCTAATATTTTTTCTTACAGGTTGTACGTAATTCACATACGAAGAACACGCCGAAATACAAGACTTAACCGTACACGAGCCGCAAATACATATGTAACCCATTTATAAATTGGTATGTGAATATGTATTTAAGTCTGTTCTTTAAGTATTTTCAGAGTATGTATTCGGGCTCTATGGGATTGGGGTGGGCGTAAGCCCTAATTTCTGTGGCTTCTTCGGAAGCATTAGGAATTTCTGGGGCTCCATATGGAGCTAGACCTAAGTCTGTGTGGCTTTCCTTGGAAAGCGAAAAAAATGGTTTTGATCAACTAAGAAGTTGAAATCGCTTGCACGTACAAACATACGTATGGATATATGTAAATATAAATCGCGATTAATATGGGTACTGAACAATAGATACCCACCAAAAAAATCTAAGCCTTATTTAAGAATTAAAACAGCAGATTTAAAGGTTTACGAACTAAGGCCTAAAAATTATAAGGGTTGAAAATTTGTATGGCGTATGTATTTAGAAAAGACTTTGGGAGTTCGCTTCTTTGTGGAAGCGAAAGTAATATGTAATTTGTTTTGCGTGAGCTCCTCGGGGGACCAGTTTGAAAGTAGTTGGTGTGGATGGTACCAACTACTGATATCTGTTAGGCAGATTAGTATACATATTTGGTTGTTGACGTAGGTCAGTCATAATTTAAATATGTTGGATGTGTTTCTGCGCATTAGGGTGGTAAGACCGATTTCCACGACAAGTTTTGTCGCGTTCCCTTTGAGATTGAGGATTTTTTGATATACTCGGTTTTTGTACACCTTGTATATACATGATTATCTGGTTTTCCCTATTTGAATTTGTGTAGGGAAATTCGTTCGATTTAGGTCGAACTTTTTTGTTCAACTGCAGGACTTTATTATCGTAATGACGAGTTGATTTTGTGGGCACCCTATTAGTTGAATTTTTGGTTTGAATATTTGCTTGTTTTAAACCGATACCAGTTTTCGCCTGTGAATTTTTGTTTGCTTTTCCGCTGGTTTGACGGTAATTTTTTGTAAATTTATCCTCTGGTTTATGCTTTTGGATGATCCGATTGAAAAATGACACCCTATTGCTATTGGTTGAATTCTGCTTCTCGGCGTGGCCGGTGAGAATCCAACCGAACACGGTTTCTTGCGCTAAAAGTGTATTTTCTGAATTCTTTTGAAGACCGTTTAGTATAATTCTCGCATAAATGTCCCCACCGAGAATTAAATCGACTGGTTCATTACAGAAGAACCTTTTATCTGCCAGGATTAAGTTAGGGAAAGCTTGCCGAGTCATTGCGCTTACTTGGCAAGTCGGAAGGTCTCCAGTTAGTTGTGGCAGGATAAGAACGCTGGTATTGATATTTACTGTTGGATCTATAGGAGATCGTAGTTGAATATCACAAGATTTTTTGACTTGCGCTGAATATGTGTTACTTATGCCCGAAACTTGGACATGGGCACTTTTGGTAGGCATGTTTATTCTGTTTCTTAGTCTTTCTGTCATAAAAGAGCATTCAGACCCAGAATCTATTAACGCTCTAGCCGAAAAGTTTTTTCCATTATGATGGATGTGAACCCTCGCTGTACCTAGCAATACCCCTTTGCTTGTATTCGCATGGAGCGAAGAAACATTTGAATTTTCTTTTTCCTGTGCTTGTTGAGAGGTCGAAGGTTTTTCGTAAGAGGGTTGGGTTTCACTGGTTTGGAGGTGGAGCATGGTATGATGACGAGAGTGGCATGAGCTGCAATTGTATGCACTGGTGCATCTCGACACTGTGTGTGAAACCGAAAGACAATTTAAACAACAATTATTATTTTTCACAAATGAGATTCGGTCTTTAGTTGACAATTTTATAAATTTTGAGCAATTTCGTAATGTATGCTCTTTACTTTTACACATCTTGCATGTGTTGTTTGGTACGCTGGTTTGATAAGCTCCACGTTTGACAGAAGTGTCGAGATTATTATTTTCGCACTGGGATTTTGACGCCTTATTTGTTTTTGCATCTTTAATGTCCAAAACTGTTTCTAGTGTTTGGAAACGATGTGATAAAAATTTGTCCATGTCAGACCACTTCGGCAACTCCGTTTTGTCTTGGATTGTTTGTTCCCAAAGAGATAGAGTGACTTCCGGGAGTTTCGAGGAACAGAGATATGTTAGAATTGCATCCCAGTTTGTAATGTCAACCTTGTAGGTTTGTAGCGAGGAGATGCAATTATTTATCTCTCTTTGTATATTTTTAATGGCGGTGCCACATTCCGTGTCCACTGCCTTCAGATTGAACAAAATTTTTAATTGACTGTTAACCAAGATACGTTTGTTTTCGTATCTGTCACACAGGTTATTCCACGCTGTGGCAAAACCTTCATTGGTCAGTGGACACCGTTGAACTATTTCCTTAGCCTCCCCCGTGGTTTTTTGATTTAGATAGTATAATTTTTCCACAGACGTAAGGCGTTTGTTTAATATATAAATGGCCGTAAACATATCCCGGAAGGATGGCCATGAAATATAGTCACCCTTGAACACGTCGGTGTCACAAGGAGGAAGACGTATATTGTGCTCTAGAGATTCATTTTCAGATTTTTGTGCTGGTTGTGGGGCTGGAGTAGTAAAGCTATCTGCAATAGCCGAAATGGCGCCCACAGCTTTGACATATGCAGCGTAAGCAGTTCTGTGTTTTCGCTTGATCGCTGACATTTGCTTGGCTTCTTCTTTTGACGGTTGTAGTGCGTCATATTCAGATTTTTCCTTGCGCCATAAAGCTTTAATTTCCTCTTGATGAGCAACAATATTATACTTGTTATGTTGCTCCAGAGGGATTTCACTGAATTCTTGTTCGAATTCGATTACAGCTTCGGCTGCCTTAATATAACTATCCATATTTTTTAATATACTGAAAATCTCAATTTACCCCAGAAAAGTACCGATTCGATCAGTTATAAATTTTCGACCTACTATTTGGATCCAGATAGAAATCTAAGGATTAGATTTAATGAGAAAAATAGGGTGCGATTGATGCAACTGACCGAGTACAATCTCGTAGAGATTTACTTGTGTACAAGTGCTATGGGGTATAAAAATGAACTAGGATCGATTGCCACACCAAACTCGTAGAGTTCCAAAGAAAATATTGCGAAAATTTTTGTTTAAATTTTTTACCAAAATTTTTATTTTAATATAGAAAATTTTTTGAGGGGTATATACGTGGTTTAAATATATGTATATATATATATACGTACAAGTTATAATATGTGTATATATGTATGTACGCGTGTTTAACCTCAAAGTTAAATGTTATATGAAAAAACAACAAAAACGCAATGTATGTATATGGTTATTCGTATAACCTCAAATTTTTTTTTTGTCTATTTGCTTAATGGCACAGACCGCGACGTGCAAATTTAAATTTTATGTTTATGAATTTTGCAAATATTTTCGTGATGCCACCCAAAAATTGATTATTAATAAACAAGAAAAATATAATTGTGAGTGCTTTATATCGATTTTTTATGTGGATAAAAAACCGCGTAATTGGCCGTCAGCCGTCGAAGTGCAGTGTTGTTATTGTTGTGATAGTACACCAATGAAAAATTTTAATTTGAAAAATTAAACGCACTCGCACTTCTTTAGCACTTTCGATCACAATTTTTTTTCTTTAATTTTTTAACACTTGTGCAGATTGTTGTAAAAAGGGAACCACTTACCAATGCAATAAATATTTTCGGCTTTTTGTTGTATATGTGCGCTTTTGGTGGTGCCTGTTCCTCTTGTGGGTGTACAGGTGTTGTTGCTGCTGCTTTGTTGTTTGTTGTGTGTACGCCTGGATATCACTCTGAATTGCGTGATTAGTGTGTGGTATCGACCCGATTTGGTAGATGTGTGGACTGTATGACTGGTTTAGGTCGCTTGTCGGAAGTTTGTATCAGTGTCCAAATTTCGTGTTCCTCGTGGAGGCGCGATAGGACCTTGCTTTGGCAAGATGGAGATGGCTCGTTCCAGAGCAGTGGTGTACTTCGTGCGCCTGGCATAAGAGATGCGTTGCACCGCAGGGAGAAGCAACCAAAGTTGGAGACGGCCACTGCCTTTGCATGATGTATTTATTGGGAGGAGGCAAGGCTCCTGGGCAAGAATGAAGATTGTCACCCTTCCAAAAAGGGCATCCCATGGGTTAGGGATGCTGGACCATGGACCGGATGCTGGACCGGCTCGAAGGACCATGAATATTTCCGGAAGAAATATAAATGAAAAGAAAACACTTGCTTTAGTACGTTATAATACGTATAAATTGTATATAATTTATTTAAAGATTAAATATACAAAGCAAGGTGATATATGTGGAGATATATATATATATATATATGTATACATATGATACATAAATATATGTAGATATATTTATGTGTATAGAGATGTAATTCACTTACGTGTAGATAGACGAGGTGTCGCTGCAGTTGTTGAAGCCAGAATAATAATACTGCCCAGCTAATATTTGTTCAAAAGGCTAAAAAGTAGGAAATTATTGTAGTTAACGGTGACCGTTGATTCAGCCACTCGTTACTACAATTGTGCATTAGGGTGGTCGCGTTTTTATTGGGTTTTAGGCTGCTGGCCTAAACAGTGGGCCTTGCGATATATATTACAGTGGCCATGCAGAGGAGCGTATATTTGGTGTTGGTTTTGTGGTGGGAAAGAGACTCAGCCGCCGAGTACTGTCGTTCACGCCAGTGAACGAGCGTCTAGCCACCATCCGCATCAAATCGAGATTTTTCAACATATCTCTTATCTGCGCCCACGCCCCGACGGAAGAGAAGGACGATGCGATCAAAGACACTTTCTATGAGCAGTTAGAGCATGCCTACGACCGCTGCCCCCGTCACGACATTAAGATTGTGCTTGGCGATTTTAATGCCAGGGTGGGTAAGGAAGGTATCTTTGGCAGCACAGTCGGAAAATTCAGTCTCCACGACGTAACCAGTCCCAATGGGACGAGGCTGATCGACTTCACCGGGTCACGAAACATGGTCATTAGCAGTACCAGATTCCAGCACAAAAAAATACACCAAGCCACATGGCTGTCTCCTGATCGAAAAACGCGAAATCAAATTGATCACGTCATGATCGACGGCAGACACAGCTCCAGCATCCTAGATGTGCGCACAATCCGTGGTCCCAATGTCGACTCCGACCACTATCTTGTAGCAGCCAAGGTACGCACCCGCCTCTGTGCAGCAAAGAATGTGCCAGCAGGACAGCAAGGAAAGTTTGAAGTCGAAAGGCTGCACATGACGCAGACAGCCAATCAATACACCACTCGGCTCTCACTCCTGCTCTCTGAGAGCAACCCTTCACCAAACGATGTATCTGAGGAATGGGAACACATCGCTCGTTCACTTCGTATCGCCGCTGAGGAATCTATAGGATACAAGCGAGCCCACAAAAACATCTGGTACGACAAGGAATGTCGCGATGCCTCGGAAAGAAAGAACGCCGCCTACAAGGCTACATTGTGTGCGGGCGCAACGCGAAGCGTATGGGAGCGTTATCGAACGGCGAAGAAGGAAGAGAGGCGCCTTTTTCGAAAGAAGAAAAGGGAGGCTGAAAGGCGCGAGTGTGAAGAGCTTGAGATGCTGGCGGGTAGGAACGATGCTCGAAAATTCTATCAAAAAATCAGGCGGATGACTGAAGGTTTCAAGACCGTGGCAAATTCCTGCCGGAATGATAACGGTGATCTGGTAACTGATGTCCAGAGCATACTTAAGTTGTGGAGGGATCACTTCTCCTCCTTGCTAGATAATGGCAACAGTGAAAGTGCGGAAGGAGAAGATGTACGACCCGAATCCCCAATAGCAGATGATGGTTGGCATGTTCCACCACCTGATCATGACGAAGTGCGAATAGCAGTATCTAGGCTTAAGAATAACAAGGCCCCGGGCGCTGACGGCTTGCCAGCCGAGCTATTCAAACATGGTGGCGAAGAGTTGATAAGGAGCATGCATCAACTCCTATGCAGAATATGGTCGGACGAGCGCATGCCCGACGATTGGAACTTAAGTGTGCTCTGCCCAATCCACAAAAAAAGGAGACTCCACAGTACGCGCCAATTATCGTGGGATAAGCCTCCTGAATATCGCATATAAGGTCTTAGCAAGTGTATTGTGCGAAAGACTGAAGCCTATCGTCAACAATCTGATTGGACCTTATCAGTGTGGCTTCAGACCTGGTAAATCTACCATCGACCAGATCTTCACAATACGACAAATATTGGAAAAAACCCATGAAAAAGGATCCGACACACACCATCTCTTTGTCGATTTTAAAGCCGCTTTTGATAGCACGAATAGGAATTGCCTGTATGCCGCAATGTCTGAATTTGGTTTCCCTGCTAAACTTATACGGCTATGCCAAATGACATTGACTAACACCACCAGCTCCGTCAGAATTGGGAAGGACCTCTCCGAGCCGTTCGAGACCAAACGAGGTTTCAGACAAGGTGACTCTCTTTCGTGCGACTTCTTCAATTTGATGCTGGAAAAGATAATACGAGCTGCAGAACTTAACCATACAGGAAGCATCTTATATCACAAGAGTGTGCAACTGCTGGCGTACGCCGATGACATCGACATCATTGGCTCTAACACGCGCGCCGTATGTTCTGCCTTCTCCAAGCTGGATAAAGAGGCTAAGAAAATGGGTTTGGCGGTCAACGAGGACAAGACGAAGTACCTCCTGTCATCACACAAAGAAACAGCACGCCTTGGCAGCCACGTCAACGTTGATAGCTACAAATTCGAAACTGTTAAGGACTTCGTCTATCTGGGAACCAGCATTAACACCAAGAATGATGTCAGCACGGAGATCCAACGAAGAATCACGCTTGCCAATAAATGCTACTTCGGACTAAGTAGGCAACTGAAAAGTAAAGTCCTCTCTCGACAAACAAAAATCACACTCTACAGGACGCTCATCGTTCCAGTCCTCATGTACGGCGCAGAAGCATGGACAATTTCAAAATCAGATGAGATGGCACTTGGAGTATTCGAGAGAAAAGTTCTTCGTAAGATTTATGGACCTTTGCGCGTTGGCGTGGGCGAGTATCGACGGAGATTTAACGATGAGCTGTACGAGCTTTACACAGACATCGACATTGTTCAGCGAATAAAGATCCAGCGGCTGCGTTGGGCAGGTCATGTCGTGAGAATGGACGAAGGCGCTCCGGCCAAGAAAGCATTTCTATCGAAACCCGCTGAACGCAAAAGAAAAGGGAGACCTCCACTGCGTTGGGAAAATCAGGTGGACAGCGATGCTGCCTCCCTAGGTGTTCCCAAGTGGCGCCATGCTGCACGAAACAGAAGCAATTGGCGCGCTCTGTTGGACTCGGCCAGAATCGTCTAGACGGTTAAGCGCCAATCAAGAAGAAGAAGAAGATGAGACAACGATGAGCAAACGATTTAGCCAAAAAAGTCTGCTCAAATAAACGATTTATGTTTTTTTTTTAGCAAAAATTCGATTTTGGCGGAGCCAACTTCACATTCGAAAAATTTGTTTTTTCAATAATTTTTTAACTAAGGGTGGGCAAACGAAAATTTTTCCTGGGCAAACCTGAGCAAACGATGAGCAAACGATTGAGATATTTTTTTTTTTTTAAATTCACTTGTTGCGGTGCCATCTTCACAGAGCTAAGGAAGATAGCCCACTGCGTTAAAGAGATATACAGGATTAAGTAGAACCATTGGCCAAATAACGGTAAATTACCGATATCTCAAAAACCTTTCCATAGAATTAAAAATGAACCCGATTTTCGGAATCAGCGACCGACTTTACATATAGATAGGATGGTCGCGTTTAGAGTATTTTTTGGCTGTAGAGCAGTGTTATTATTATTTGGTGTAACACTATATATGTATTTTATTTTTCTTGTTTTGTTAAATAAAATAGTATACCCCTGAAGAAGCTAGGAAGTCTAGCGAAACGTCGGGTTAAAATAATGGAATAAATTTTTAATTTTTAATTGTTGGGGTAAGTGGAAAAAAATTCAACAACTATTTACAGCGAAGGTTGTGGAGAATATATGCAAAAGCATATACACACTAATGTTAATGTTGAAAATGAAAAAGGCAAAAGTGGGGAAAATCCAACAGCTCGCACAGAGTCTCAATGGCCGAGTGTGTTTATGCGTTGGGTCATTGCGGCTGAAGATGGAATGGACTCGGGTTCAATCCCCGGTGCATCCACTTCCGAAAAGAGTGCTGATGATCGAAAATGGCCTTTCGTTAAATAGCTATACACTCAACCTTCGCTGTAAATAGTTGTTGAATTTTTTCCACTTACCCCAACAATTAAAAATTGAATTAAAATAAAAATTTCGTGCTAAGCACTAAAAACTCTTTCAAGTAAAATTGTTAACGCTGTTTGGTATATACATAAAATAAATACCAACAACAATGTTCATTGCGAACTGCCTACAACAAAAATTCAGCACGTTTGTGGAGAATATATGCAAAAGCATATACACACTAACGTTAATGTTGAAAATGAAAAAGGCAAAAGTGGGGAAAATCCAACAGCTTGCACAGAGTCTCAATGGCCGAGTGTGTTTATGCGTTGGGTCATTGCGGCTGAAGATGGAATGGACTCTGGTTCAATCCCCGGTGCATCCATTTCCGAAAAGAGTGCTGATGATCGAAAATGGTTTTTCGTGAAATAGCTATACACTCAACCTTCGCTGTAAATAGTTGAATTTTTTTCCACTTACCCCAACAATTAAAAATTGAATTAAAATAAAAATTTCGTGCTAAGCACTAAAAACTCTTTCAAGTAAAATTTTTTATTTTATTTGCATCAAAAAAAAACGATGGTCAAAAAAGCCTAGAGCAAAAAGCATTACTCTATAATATATAAAAAGCCTTGTTTATTCTTTCCAATTCTTCATAAATAGTTTCTGCTTTTTTACGCTTATCTTCAAATGAGGCCAGGCGGAAATAGCTTTTCAGTGGCTCCCAATTCTCCAAAATTCTTTCGATTATTAACAATACAGTACGAAAGTGCACAATAAAAAATAAATTACCTAAGAGTGGCTATTATTAACTCGCTTTTATTAGTATCACCTGTATGTATGTAGTATGTATGTATGTATTTATGTAAAGTTACGTATAAGCAGTGTAGTTGACTGATGTTTACTTGTACGCATGTATGTAACCGACTCTTTTTTGCATAACATAAGTTAACGCGAAAGCCTGTGTATTAATACACTGAATGGGAGTTTTTCAGTGTGAGGTGTGCTTAGTTTAAGTTATACTATAAATTATACATATGTAGGTAAGTAAACAATTCTGCAAAAAAATGTCCCTTTTTCCCTCTTTAAAAATTTTGCAGTGAAATATCCCTCAAAAAGGGAAATTTCTCTCAATCTGGCACCACTGTCCCATGCCCCAAAAAAATTGGATTTTTTTACCCTTAGGTCCCTTTCTCTACGTGCTGTCACATATGGATATAACATCTATAGTTTATGGATCAGACAGGATTATCCATATATATGGATGTGATATCAATATATTTTTTCCGTGTGTTAGTTGGTCAATCCATGAGTCAATTTACTGATTTTTATTATCGCTTTTGAGACTTCCGCGAAAATAATTTTTGGATGAAGTGATAACCAAGAAAACACAAAATTACCATTATCTCAAAAACCTAACCATAACAAAAAAATAGTACCGAGCTCATCAGGCCCATGCCTATCTTCCCCCATACCTGAATTTCTTGGTATTTTTGGCTGTCACATAGTATTATACATACATAAAAATATTTTTCTGAAACGGTATTAAATTGTTACTTATGATATCTTTGTTTTTATGGCCAATAAGTGAATAAACCAATTTTGGTGTAATAAACTAAGTTTAATTTGCCCCCCTTCCCACAATAAATTTTTTTAAAGTTGTACCCCGAAATCCCTCTCTTTGGTGTCGTCGATCCCCCTTTCGCCATTTTTCATCTGGCAACCCTACCGCAAGTTTTCTTCTACTTTTCAAGCGATTTATTATCTCTTGCTGAGAATATATATATATGCGACTTTAATAACTTCGGAACATACTCATTTTGACCACTTATTTTTTTTATCTGAATACATATTTAATATCATATTTTCTAATCAATGTAAAATATGGTGGAATCGCGCCAAATATGTAAACAAATTTGATATTTTTCTTCCACTACAAAAGCAAAGCAGATCTACAAAGGTAAACTCGGTAGCGAATTCAGAAACTACTTTTTTTATTTAGTGGTAGAGTATAATGTCAAAATCAAAGCGAATTCACTTCAGAGCCAATAGGAATTGGCGATTCCCAAGCGAATTCAGATTTTAACCACGTCGAAATATCGTTTTGACATTACACCACCTATTACAATAACAAAATACATGGAAATTCCTGAATTCGCCACCGAGCAGTGATGCCAGATAATCACCGCTAAAATTCCCACAGAAATTGGAAAAAAATCCCTAATTTCCCACATTTTAAATTAAAAAATCCCACAAAATTCCCACCGAATTTAAATCATTTATTTCAGTAATATAAGAATATATAACAGGCAAATACAGTTTTTTTTAATAGCTAAAAGTATCAGTTGTACAAATTATTTGCATTGTGCAAGTGGATATGATTTTTGTTGGTTTTAAAGTTGAAGCAATTGATATTTTTGGATTGAAAGGCAACTCTTACTTTACTTATACTACTTACACGATTGTTTTTAGAGAAATCAAAAACAATATCGGGATCTAAAACATTTTTTTTTTTTTTTGAATACAATAGTTTCCTCCAAATTTAAATTTGACAAAATATCTTCGCAGTCATAACCAACGTAAACGTTATGTACGTCAAGTAAATATGGAGTTCGAAGTTCCAAAACTTTTAGCTGTAATTCCCTCGGAACTGTAAAAAAGTTGGGTTTTAAGAAATTTCTTGTAATTTTCAACACAAGTGTCTTAGCTTCTTGCCCTAGTCGGTGTATAAGTACATTTCGGCTTTGGAACAATGCGTTAAATTCATTGAAGAAGTTAATAACGTACTTAAAAATTCTAAAATAAGCCTTGCTTTGAGTTATTTCCAATTCTTCATAAATAGTTTCTGCTTTTTTACGGTTATCTTCAAATGAGGCCAGGCGAAAAAAATTCTTTCGATTATTAACAATACAGTACGAATGTGCACAATGAAAAATAAATTACTTAAGAGTGGCGATTATTAACACGCTTTTATTAGTTTCACCTGTATGCATGCATGTATGTGTTTATGTAAACAAGTTACGTATACGCAGTGTAGTTCACTGTATGTTTACTTGTACGCATGTACATATGTATGTCACCGGCTCCTTTTTGCTTTGCATTAGTTAAAACGCGAAAGCGATTCATAAACTGAATGGGAGTTTTTTAGTGTGAGATGTACTTATTTTAAGTTATACTATAAATTATACATATCTGTGCCCGCAAATTAAAGTAGCCTAACTCGAGATAATGCGAAATTGAGTTATTGTTATAGTGTTAATCTTTGGAGGAAAAACCCATCGATCTGTCTTATCCCCATTTAAATTGGAGTAATATTTAAAAAGTTATTAAGATATAAAAATTATCCTAACTCAGATAGAAACATTTTGCACCAGTTAAAACAACTTATCTTCTAGCAAATCTCTTAAGTCTAGTATTGTATCAAAAATCGTTTTATTAAAACATCCTAACTAGAGTTATGTGGGTACTTCATGGACGTATTTATTTGCGTTTTCAGTTTATTAAAAAAAAACTTAACTTGAGTTAGGAATTATAATTTTTTTTGTCAATTTTGTTTTCATAGCCTAAGTGGAAATAGGTCATTTTAACTGATTTTTTTTTTTATTTTTACACAATTTATCTCGAGTTAGGTTTTTTTGTTAGAATACTTTTCTCATTTCATGCGTTATTATCTTCAGTTAGGTTTTTTTGTTGGAAGCAAGTGGATATGATAAACTGAGATAAGAGATTTTTCAAGGATATATATTATAGAAATTCAATTAATTATTATATACTGTATACATAAAACACCTTTTTTCATCAATTAAACTTTAATGTGGACGCTGAGGTGCAGTGGGTAGAGTGCTCGCCTGCTATACCAGAGGTCTCGGGTTCTAACCCAGTCCAGACAAACACCACAAAAAAATTTTCTAATTGATTAAACCCCAATTATTGGGTTTTTATAAATAGCGGTCACCTCTCGGTAGTGGGCGGCATACCCTCCGAGTGTATTTCTGCCATGAAAAGGCTTCTCACAAAAAAGCATTCGCCGTTGGGAGCTCGCATAAAACTGTAGGTCCACACAAATTGTAGGAATAACAATAATTAAGAAGCACACCTCGAATTGGGAGAGAAGCTTGGCAATAAAACTCGTTAGAGTTTTAATATCGCCAGTGTATTATTATTGTTATTTTTTTATTTATTTATTAATATTGATAGTTAAGCTTAAAAGCTAGAAACTACAGATATTTTTTATATAGCACTGGCAACTCAGGCCTTCGGCTAGTTATTATTGTTATTAAACTTTAATCGTGTAGCCTTTTACAAGGTATGGATCCTGGTAACATGGAGGAGAAGACTTTCTGAATATGGATTATAGTAGCGACGACTCAATTAAGGACTCATTTTTTAACGATAGTCAGTCGGACACGGGGTCAGATAGTGCTGATTAGCATATGCCTTCCTACACCTTTTTGCGATCTTCTGAATATTTTTATAAACGCTTTATACACTTTTTATTTAACTGTACATGACTGTGTTTCCGGACAACCTACGTGTTATATGTGGCATGAGACCCTTGCAAATTGTGGCGGCAATGGAATAGCATCGTGCTTATTCAAATACTTAAATAGATTACCATTCAATATTAAACATGTCGTTTTTTATAGCGATTGCTGTCCTGGCCAAAACCAAAACTCTTTTATTAGTACTATGTTTTAAATATTCATGCAAGGTGATACTAACATTGAGAAAATTTATCACAAGTTTTTGGTTCATGGTCATACGCATATGGAGTGTGCTGTAGACATGCCTTAATTGAACTAAAAAAAAAAAAAAATGAATACTTATAAAGATTCATCACTGGGTTTATAAACATATGTATTTTGCACATGACTCTATATGTCGATTCCATCACAATTACCAGCTATTTTCTATCAAACAGTAGTGCTACCGCGCCCCTTTTTTCGGCGGTTCCAGCTGTTATAGCTTTGGACCTCTCGCTTGGGAGTCTTCATTAATCAATTCTGGATAAACCAAGCTTCTTGTGGTGATTTCCCTAGTACTATGCCTTTTTCAGTATTCGGTAAAATAAAACGCAAATTCAGTTCGGGTTGAAAACGATCCGCGGCGTAGGATTATGGATTAGTTTTTTCAGGCCGAAACAACAATGATTAGCGAAACGATTTTTATTTTATTTTATTCATTTCAAACAAAAATTAAAAGTCAAAAACTCTAAAACTTCTAATTCCACTACTTGTTGTTGTTGTTGTTGTTGTTGTAGCCACGAAGACACTACTTAGTTAGTTATATCCACTTAAATGGTCGTTTCGGGTCGTTTTCGACCCGAACTTAGGTCTACGCTTAAAAACACTTAACTCGAGTTAAATGGAAATAAAAACCTTATTGGAAAAAATTCAACACAATAAAAGAACTTAACTAGAGTTAATTCTGCTTTTCGTAAAAATTGCATCCAATAAAAGCACTTAAGTTATAAAAGACAATTTTTTGCAACTAACCTTGCTTTAAGATTTCTGGTTCACAACTATTCCTTCTCTAACACTACAAATCCATTATTTCCCCTTTTAAAAATCCGAATTGGTCCAATGGTTTGAATTTTGACAAAAAATTGAGTTTTCTCCGTTCACCATATTTCGAGTTAGGCTACTTTAATTTGCGGGCACAGATATGTAGGTATGTAAACAGTTCTGCAACCAAAAAATCCCTTTTTTTATATGGACGACAACAAAATGTCCCTTTTTTCCCTCTTTAAAAATTTTGCAGTGAAATATCTCTCAAAAAGGGAAATTTCCCTCAATCTGGCACCACTGCCACCGAGCGCCAAACGCTAAAAATCGCCAAAATTGCAATTGCCAAAAATTATCCGGACTTTAGGCTTTTCTAAAATGCGATTCTGGACTTCATATCGCCAAAAATCTCTAACAAACATTGTAATACCATGTCACATGTCCATATATTCTCAGCGGGAGAAAAGAAATCGCTTGAAATGTAGAAGAAAACTTTTGCGGTAGTCCACGTCTATTGTAGCTCCATTGTCTATTGCAGAAGAACGTTTCGTTGCAATTTTTCCGACTTTCAAAGCAAATACATATGCAGGAATATTTTTGCGGGAGTGTATTTTTGCTCTTTTCTTATCTTTTTGAGTTACAATTCTCATTTTTTCCTATAATTATGAATATTAATACGATGAAGTATGTATTTTAAAAAGAAAATTAATATGTTTTTTACCTTTTCAACTTAAACATTTTAGCAACAAATTTTTGGCTATTAATGGCGATTTTTGACAATAGCTAATATATCAGAATCACAATTTTTGTAAACACTGATCTTTTTCGCCCAGCTCTGTATAATATGCGCAGTATAACGTCTTACCTTAAATACGCATGTATCGTTGACTACGGTCTTGAATGCTTTGTCGCGCGCTGTCAAAAATCGGGGATCATCATTAAAGGCTTCCTTAACCAGGGAACTAAATTTGTTGAATAATTCCAGCAAACGCTCAACATACTTTTCTGAGTCCTGTGTAATCACCTCGGAGGCCGACAGCATATCGGCTAATCCGGCCGTGACAATATGACTTTCCAAATCACGCAACATAGGTTCTACACCATCCTGTACACGATCCAACAGGCGGAACATAAGATTTAACTTTTCTGTTTCATATCCTGTAATGAGGGCTGCACATTCGGAAATAATTGTGTTCATATGATCACCAACCAAAACTTTTATGCACGTCTGGGCAAGTATACCATAGCTACTAGGTTCGAGGTAGCGTTTGGCGCGGGCTTCTTCCTCACGTAATTTGGCATCTGCATATCGCATGAAAGCCAGCACGCCATTGGTCTGTTGTTGCTGCGCCGTTTTCAACCTGTAAAACGTTGTGGTAGCCTTTAAGTATGCTGCTTCGAAGTTTTCACGATATATTTGTAGTTTATCTTCTGTATTGGAACAAAGATTAACATAGCTCTCACGTACACCAATCACAAGCTGTGCATCATACGCATCACCATTACGTTCTGCATGCACAATTTTCATGGCCGATTCTTGGAGGCGATCTTTTATATCGCGAAATATGTTTTCATTCCAAGAATCTAGCATAAGCTTTCGGACGATAGAATCATCTGTGGAGTTTTTTTTACTACAACCAGTTGTTAAAAGGGATGACGATGTCGCAACGGCTGCAGTTGATGTAGATGGGTCACCAGCAACTGTTTTTGACGTTGATGCATTTGTGCTAGCTGCCACTGCCGTCGAGGATGTGGAAGCTGCAGCTGCTGACGTTGTAAGTGATAATGATGTTGACAGTGTTGGTAATTTAAATTGTAAAGATTGCTCTAGCTGTCGAAATGGAAGCGGGAGGTAATTAGACTGCGTCAAAAATTTTCGCCATTCAACGATGTAAATAGCAAGGAGCGCATGTTCACCGCGTTGCGCTTGAACCTTTTTTTGAGCTTGTACAATGAATTCCACAATGTCGGCGCGCAAACAGTCGTAGATTTTTGCTGCCCCTTTCTCGTCCCACAAACAAACCAAATGAACGCCGTAAAATAGCTCCTGCCATTCCAGCTGTGTGACCGTCTCTTGATTTAATAATTTCAAAACTATTAAACGCTTTTCTGGCCATACCTCCTCAAAGGTGCGCAACCCTTTGCTTTGTCCCGTAGAAACCTGGAGAGAACATCTGATTGTACTAAAATTCTTTATATATTGTTAATGTTCATTTTAGTTATTACTTTTAACATTTCTCCTTAAGCCTATTCAGATTGATCATTTGAAAGTACGTTGATTAGCCGAAATCACTTTCAGAAATCACGCGCGTTCACACACGTTTTTGAGTAATTTCATTTAGTCGTGTTTCAGTTACGCTGTTCCTGTGCCAAATAAAAAATTTTACATGGTCAACTTAAATGAAAATATCATTAATAAAATACTCCCACCAAATTAATTATTTTATAATTAAAGAATCGCTTATGCAATATACAATGAAGCCGTCGCGAACAAATTTAATAGCCGTGTTTTTAATTTAGGCCAGTTCTACATATATTAGGTAGTGATGTGCCGAGTACCACTAGGGTAAGCTAGGGTAACTCAGCACTGAGTCATGACTCTGTGTCAACTCCCATCAGTGAGCTGCACGCTCAAGCTCACCTCACGATAAAATGATAACTCACACTTGACTCCGTTGGCACGTTTATAGCACGTCAACTCAGTAGCACACTTGACTCCGCTGGCACGTTTATAGCACATCAACTCAGTAGCATACTCCACTCCGCTGGCACGTTCGATTTCGCCTCTTATTTAGCGTCATCTTGTGCATGCTTACTTTATATGGCACTTGGTGCATTTTGGTGGTTTTTGGTATTGGGGTGGTCACCTATTTATGCATTTTTTTCATTTATTCCAGGTGATTTAGGCAAATTTGGTGTATGTAGGTGTATTCTGCATGAATTTTACTAACTTTCGGACACTAACCCGTTTTTGTATGGACACTTATTTTGGGTTTTTTTCGGTTGTTCCCCTTAATTATGGTAAATTTGGTTATGATATTCAGAAACTAGATGGTTTTTCCCAACTTTTGGACTTTAACCCATTATCGTATGTATGTGCATATATAAAAAGATACATTCATTTGAAATATTGTAATTGATCTTATCAACTAAGTTTATATTGGCACACATATGTATATTTTATTTATCCATCAGATAGCCCAATATGTGTACTTCATGTACATCTCAAAAATCCCTAAATACCCTATATCTCAGAGCTACATAGGTCTAAATCAATAATCAACAACAAAAACGACATTAATTAATTAATTAATTAATTTTCCGTATATTTGCCCACCCACACCTATCACTTCAATTATATATTATATCCCATTCTCGTACAAATATCAATTCATCATCGGAGCGACTCTTTCAATGACACAGTCTCTGATAGCACACAGTAACACTTTTTGGTTGACAATAGCACGAAAGTAATATATGCTGTAGCACAATCGTGCTGTAACTCAAAAGTGTTGTAGCACAATCGTGCCAACTCAGTGAGTCGACTCTTTTTAGAGAGTCAGTGCTTATGTGTCAACTCCCAAAAAATCACTGTAGACCTGTAGGCAAGGTTAGGTGAAAAAGAAAAAATGATTGTCCTTTCTGGAGGTGAATATAGCGGACATTACAGCACACCACACATCAGAGTTGCATATCAGTTGCTCTAAAAAACTTTAGAACTTGAAAACAAAAAAAAACAAGAAAACTGTCGTATTTGTAATAACGTAGTAAAGTCAAAGAGCATTTTCTAATTATGCAAATGAATACACATATGTTTTTTTCTATATTATTAAAATATACCACCATTCTACCACGCCCTTAAAATATTTTTCTCAAATATTTTCGCTGTGCTAGCAACCCTCTTCTGTCGATGTTCATTTGGGAGGTGAATTTCCCAAAATCCCATCTCAAAGCTTGCCTACAGTTCTACAGTGCAAAAAATCGTGTCATTACTCACACCTACACTAGGGACACGAATTTCGATACGATACGATACCAAATCTATATTTTTTGCATTTGATACCGATACTTTTTACTCGATTCTTTTGCAACGATATTTTTTGGTATCGAGTACTTCAACCACGGTATCGAACAAATGAGTACATTCAGTGATGAAAAATTAAAATTGTGTCTTATTTGTCATAAATTGTGCAACTCAAAATAGTGCCGAAAATCGGTCGAGTGTGCAGAAGTGATAAGCTGCTTCCTAAAGGGCCGAAAAATGCACAAGCACGAGTAATTTTCCATCACTGGTACATATCGAAAAATAGGTCTGATCCATGGTACAATAACTTAGAGGTAGGCGCACGGGCGAATTCAGAAACTACTTTTTTTATTTACAAAGGTAGAGTGTAATGTCAAAATCAAAGCGAATTCAAACTGACTTGTTTTGTTTACATTTGCGTGTATAACTTCTTATTGGAAAGCGATTTTTAAAAACAATTTGCGTTTGAAATAATATTTCGTAGTTATTTTTTGTGTAAAAAATGGTGGGAAAGTGCGCGATTTGAAAAAAAAAGTGGAACGGGGATCTGGGCCGTTTTTCCGCGTACCAGAAGACCCAGCCAAACGTCTGATGTGGGAAAACAACTGCCGGATGCATCTCAAGAGAGATAATGTGGTTTGTGCTGACCATTTCTCGCGTGCACACATGATTTGTGGTGGAAAGAAAGCGAGACTGCTGCCTAGAGCAGTGCCGTATCCCGCAAGCAGTGATATGAGCACGGATTGTACGCCGGTGGCTCAACACCCCTTAGCCCCGGATTCGTGCTGCAATTAGTAAGTTTCCTTTTTGTTTGCATATAAAATAATTTTTAAATTAACATTTCAATACAAATAAGTATTAAACTATAAAAAATTATTTATTTTTAATGTAGCATCGGTATTCAGGAATACGCGGAGAGCACAGTGTTAGCTCCGGTCGAGGTGAGTTCTGTGGCTGTCGGTGATGGACGTGCTGAAGCGCGCATAGAAGACAATGAAATGCGAACAAAGTAAGTAACTTTAAAAATAAATTTTAGCATTAAATACATTTCAAACATGTTTGTAGTTCTGTAATTTTCGCGAATGTGGAGAGCTCTCTTGTTCTTGAACTTAGCGATGCCCAAACCCAAACAGAGTAAGTGACTTTAAAAAGCAATATCCTGACAAGTGTTCGAGCATTTGAAAAGCATTTGTTCAGGCTACTGGAAAATGTTCAAACAAAATCGAGGGCCTAGTATTTACTTATATACATTTTCAAACATTTTTGCAGCTGTGTAATTTTCGAGGCCCTAGTGGATCCAGAACTATTGAGGTTGAAAAAGGAGGTGAAGAGTTTGGAGAAGGAAGTGAAGAAATTGCGTTCGGAATTAAATCAATCGAACGCTGTATTGGAAAATTTCAAAAAAAATATTTACGGAGGGTCAAATACGTAAGATGGTTGATCCAGGTATGTCTTATTTTTTAAGGAAATATTAATTTTATATTTAAAACTTAATTTAAAAATAGACCGAAGTATCCAGTGGCATTGGACTGATATTTCAAGTGCAATTTGCCTTCATGCGGCTGGACCGAGGGCATATCATCACTTGTATGATAAGGGTTTTCCACTTCCTCATGTTGCAACGCTGAAGCGTTGGTGTGGCAAAACTGACATGAGCGAAGGTCTTCTGGCTGCATCATTTGATTCACTGCAACACATGTCTGAACTAAGTGATGATGACAAAAAATGTGTTCTTGCATTCGACGAAATGAAAGTCGCCGAATCGTATGAATATGATGGAAGATTCTGTTCGAAACCCACCGAAAGAGGTGCAAGTGTTGATGGCTCGCGGGTTGTTAAAATCTTGGAAGCAGCCGTTATTTTATGCCTTCGATACGGAGATGAACAAAGACATTTTACACTCCATTATTGTTGCACTCAAAAATATTAACTACACCGTTGTAGCTATTGTGTGTGATATGGGGTCAAAGAACCAAAAATTATGGAAGGAGCTCAAAGTAACCATAGGTAAAATTTTAATATATTCTTTAGTTTTTAAATCAAGTAATACGAATATTTAAATCTTCCCTCTTTTATCAGATGATCCATGGTTTCCACACCCATCAGACGAGACCTTGAAAGTGTATACATTTGCAGATGCACCTCACCTGCTGAAATTAATGCGAAAATATTACCTTAATACCGGTATCAAGTGGAATGGGCTTGTACTAACCACCAAAACAATTTGCGATCTTTTGGAGCATACGTCCGGTTCTGACATATCGATAGCACACAAAATATCTCACGATCACATTTCAGTGAATGGACCAGGTATTAAATTTATTTGCAGCTTTTTTAATTTAAAACTAAAAAATTATGTCAAAAGCTACAACTAAATGTATATGTATACTTTATTTCGACTTTAAGTACTCTTTTCTACAAATAACCCTTACTACGTATATAAAATTTCAGCACTTCAAAAAGTAAAAACAGCAGCTCAACTATTTTCAAATACAGTCGCCAATGCTATTCGGCGTTGTTATTCGCTAGGGTACAACCTATATGAAGCTGTAGACACTGCTGATTTTATTCAATTAATTAATGATTGGTTCGATGTTTTAAATTCGAACATTAAGAATTTTGGTTATCCGGGAAAGGTATATTTTTTTTTACTTTAATTTTAAATTATTTTTATTGTGGTTTTAAAACTTAAGGAACCATTCGGAAAAGCTCTTTCCAATCAAATGGACGTTATAAATAGAATGAACGAGTTCATGTCGCTGCCAATTATTCCCGGCAAAAAAAGTTTACAAATATTTCAGAAGGGAATACTTATAACGAATAGGGCGTTGGTGGGACTGTATAACGATTTGAAAGATAATTCAAATGTGGAATATATTCTAACCAATCGTTTGAATCAGGATATTGTGGAAAATTTCTTTGGCGCTATTCGAAGCAAAGGTGGTTTAAACGATCACCCATCGCCAAAGGAATTCCAGTATCGGCTTCGAAAATACATTTTAGGTAAAATGGATTATACATCACACCGATAATATGATATTTATGCTATTCTACATTCCTCTATTTTTAGCTCGAAATACCGAAACATTGCGGGGCACTGGGAATGTTGCCAACGATGATACAGAATGGCTGGTCCCGCAGAACACATCCACGCCATTAAAACCTGTGAATCGCAACAAATTACATTTGCCCTTAGGTAACATAAATAAAAGCAGCAGGTCCAACATTTCCACTCACCGGAATGAAAACGAAGAAAATTGCGAAAACAGCGGTGATGGCGATGATTGCACGCATGAGCAAAGAGAAGTATCGGATGTCGTTGACGCCATTGACTCTTCCATCCCCGATGACTCCGGCATCTTACAGGATGACGCTTTGTCATATATATCAGGATATATGATAAAAAAGCTCAATCTGGAAGAGCTCCGGGACACTGGACCTTCATTTGGTTTTATCGACCAAGTAAGTAGAGGATTTTTAAAAAAACCGGCTCCACAACTCCTGCAAGGTGTTAAGACTATGGAAAAAATCTTTCACCAAGTAAATGGCAATGAAATATGCCACAATAAAAACTTGCACCAACGTTTGGTAAGCAGTGCAGCGCATGTTAAATTACCTGAAAGCGTGAAAAGTTGATTTTACAAGTGCCGAATTTATTTCCGCATACGTAATTTAAACAAGCGAATGAAAATTCAAAAGGCAAAGCAAAGGTTGATGGGACATAAAAAGTTCCTCAAAATCAAGCTTTAGTGGATGAGTAATGAAACAGGTGAAGTCTATTCAATTGTATTATTTATTATCTTATGACTTAGAATTATTATTTTTATTTGTTTATGTTTAATATTTTACTTATTAAACTTCCTTTAATTCTAGTTACCACCTACCACCACAGGTTTCACGTCGTTAAGTCAACACACCCGTATTTCTGGTGTTCTTACGCATCGCATTGCGACATATCATATTAATATTTGGAAATGTTTGCAGAAACATACATACGTGTATGTTTTCCAAATTAGCAACGCTAACACACCCGTATTTCTGGTGTTCTTACGCATCGCACAGCCACATGTTTACTTTCTTACATTTAAACAGGTATTTGCGTTTATTGTGAGGAGGATTATATGGTAAGACAAATTGGATATAAACAATGGCCAACTAGACATTTAATTAACAAACTTGTGTTTTTGTAAAATTTAATTGATTTACTTATGTACACATGTTTTTTTTTCTTTTAGTACGTGTTTTATCGATGGATAAAGATTTTAATGTTGATTGCTGTATATGTGCATGCAGTTGAAGGATGAGCAGGACAAACGCTGCTAACCGTTGGATATACGTATCTTGTGGCGATATTGTATTTTAAAATGCTTGGCAATGCAACAATCATCGACTCATGTACGAAATGAAGAATCCGGTATGCGCCTCTATCAGCACCGTTTCTTTTATTAACAATGATGAATAATTTCAAGAAAATGGTATCAAAAAATATCCTTCTTTACATAACACTCGCATAATGCATAATAAGAACTGACAAATTACAAAAAAAAAAAAAACAAAATTTAATTTGATATTTTTTTTTTGCAAAAGTAAAACTTATTATATAATCTTTATTTAAACATGCATGGACATTTATAATTTTAAGAGATTGTTATAAAAAATAGGCTTGGCTAACAACTTTGAAAAATTCCTCAATTGACTTTTGCATGTATACTTAAAACTTAAAATATTTGGAAAAAATACTTAATTTATTTAAAAGATTTTACTACAAACTGAAAACTAATCGAATAAACTTTCTTTAAATATATGTAACAATTTATAATTTTTAGACATTTTCATAAAAAAAACTTTGGCATACAACTTTGAAAAATCATTCCAAACACATATGTATGTATATAAATAGCGATTAGAAAAAAATTAGGTGAAGTCGGTTTACCATTGATTGGCCTTATCTGCACCCTTGTAAGTCCAACTAATACAAACTAAATAAATTAGTTTCAACATAGTACATGTTTTTTGTTTGTTTGTTTTTCCGACAGGGTACTAGAAAAATGCCAGTTCATCTAGGTGAAAAAATAGCATTTTAGTTCATTTAAAAAAGCTCACTTTAATTAGCTCAGTACTTTTTAAAGTTACATTTACTACATATTATATACAGTACACGCAAAGATGGTAGAATAATGGCTTCGTGCTACTGCGGCAGTTGGCTGATAGAATATCCTATTTGGATGAAACCAAATCAATTAACTAAACTCTCTTAAACTCTTCTTTCCACCTGCAAAGCTGTTTGTCGTATCGTTGGGCAGAAAAAAGGAGGTGGTATTATTTTGCTGCGCCAATTCGCGTAAAGTCGTTGCCGTGCGGACAGTCGCATTGCGCGCATGAACAAACACCATAACCTGATGATCTTCCTTGACCATTTCCAAACATTTCTGATAGCATATCTGATCCATATCGGTGAGTTGTTGTAGCGCTTTCACTGCTTTCACATCAATAAAATTTGTATCCAACGGTACGGGACGGAAGCGTGAATCGAAATAGAAGAGACCTTTCATTGGATTGACGCGCAAAAAGTGCGCAACATCAATGTAATTGGGCAGTGTGTGAGGATTCGACCAGACGGAGTGTGCGAGCGACGAGCGCTTCGACGACAGGACCACGCTCACCGTGCAGCAAATGCACCTCATCGATAATGAGCAGCTTCACAAGACTGATCAGCGCCACATCGCCAGCACCTGTAAGAAGGAGATATAAATGGATGGAGTTTTTATGACATTTCAATAAAAACAAAACGCAAACATTACACACCCTTCCGCGTTATCACATCCCATTTCTCAGGCGTAGTGACCAACACTTGCGTCTGGGTCATTTCCGTTTTGGATAGTTGCATATCACCCGTCAACTCTCTAACGATAATATTCAACGACTTCAAGCGCTTGCCAAAATTATCCACCATTTCAGATGCCAGAGCTTTCATTGGCACAATATAGACAATTTTGAATTTATCACGATTTATTACACCGTCCTCCAAATGCGAACGTATTGTATGGACCATGATCAGCATAGCAACATTGGTTTTACCAGCGCCGGTGGGCGCACACACCAACATATTCTCATTGCTGTGATAGGCCACCGGGTAAACGACCGATTGGATGCGATTGAGTTGGCTGCATGACTCAAATGCCAATTTGCCGATGTCATCGAGCTCGGAGATTTTTATGCGATTATTGCCTTTACTCAGCGGTGGCGGCTCATTGGCAGCTATCTTCACCTCTTCATACTGTTTGTTGTCGATGCGTTGGGCATTGTCCGGCAAACTAATGCGTTTGCCGCCGATGAAACTGGCATGCTGCTTGGGCTGCAATTGACTATCGAAGATATAGGGATATTGGATGGCATTGCTGCTGTACATAGAGGCCGCGCGTAGTTCTTGTAAACGTTACTTTGTAACATCACTTTAATGGAGCAACTGGCGGTTACTCCATAACAAATCCATATTGACCTCCTCCCCCGTGCACAATGTGATTTTCTTTTTATTATGTCGCCTTTTCGAGTGACCAGTGATGTCTGCTTTAAAAATAGAATTTTCTATTTGTAGTATGTGCATTTGTGCACAATATTTTATTATATTTGTTAAAATTTTTATTGCATACGCTTTTTTATTTCACTAGTTTTTTTTATTTTTAAATGACAGATTGTCTGATTTTGACATTTCTTCCAACTTGACATGCAAGGCGACTCCAAGCGAATTCAGATTTTTACCACGGCGAAATATCATTTTGACATTACACTCTACCAATTACAATAACAAAATACATGGGGATTTTCTGAATTCGCCCGTGCGCCTACCTGGTATATCTGCCTTGGTCTGATCCACGTGCTGAAATAGTTGCAGGTTTGGGCTACTTCGTAAGGTTTTTTGTATGACGTTGTATGAAGTTACCCAAATCTGTTTATTGATTTTCACATTAAACGAGGCGCACACTTACCACCGAAACTTGCTTACAATTTGCAATTACCATGCGATAGAAATAATGATAACTGGAGATATAGGATTATATATTTTTCATTTTCATACGATAATTTGACGTTTGCAAATAAAAAATCGTCATGTCAACGAAAAAATCGTCAATATCTTTTTCTTTTTCACTTTACTAAAAACACGTTATGCCCATATGACAGTACGTTTTTTCTGGTATTCTACAAGGTTTTTTGTGTGAAGGAGATAGTCAAATACTGTTTTGTGTTGGTACAAGCGAGCAAGCTATATTGAAAAAAAACCAAACAAAATACCATCTAGGCGGTTAAAAACCAACGAGCCAGCTTGTATTTCGGTAGGTTTTTTTTGACATTCGGCAGTTTTTTCTGACAATTTTTTCAATTTGACAACTATAAAATAAATTATATTTCAAATAAAAAATATATGGAAATACAAATTTTAAATTTGCCTCTTGTAAGCTTCTGCCTTGGCCGTAAGGGGAAAGAAGAAGTCCGGAAGAAAAATTATATTGCGTACTGGCTTCCCTTTATAACATGGAATGTACAGCTATTCTGCCACTTCAATTTCATAATTTTTTTGTTTCGATTTAAATTCAAATTTCCAAAAAAAAAATCATTTTTGTAATACATAATAATAATATTTTCATTTAGTTTGAATAAAATTGTTTTTGAGGGAGTATTTGTCTCTTTTCAACCTACAGAAGAATTGTTTTTGTATTTTGACTTTCGGTGGGTTTTCAAACCAAAAATATCAGAGAAAAAACATAGGGTCATATAGACATAAGGAACGCCCCGCGAGAAAGAACTTTTTCAGGGTGATGAAGGACTCTCATAGATCTCAAAACTGAAATCAAAACTTGCCGTAGGTTTATAATTTACGAGATATTTTTTGTTAAAATTGGATGGGTCCATAGATATTACCCAAGAAAGAGAATTCTGTCAGCTGAGGGTTATTTTTTTTTTAGCGCGGCCGAGGGCCGCCATTGTAGAAAGTTGTTCTAAACACATATGTATATGTAAGCCTCCGGCAAGTTTGGATTTCAGTTCGAAGTCTTGTGAGAGCCCCTTTATCCCCCAAAAAATCATTTTTCGGGGCGAAAAATTTTCCAAAAACAATTTTAAAGAGGTAGGAATTCATACAAATTCGTATAAATTTAGAAAAAAGCTTATATCATGTTCAGACATAAAAATTAATTAAGTCAATTGGGGTTGATTGAACATCTTTAGATTTGGTGTTCAGACATATTTAATTTACTTGGCCCATTTAACAGGTCGGCTCAAGATACATACACACATACGCGCCGTGAGCTGAATATCAAACTCTCGTGACCTAAATGTCAAAATTGCAAGGAGGACGAAATAATTTGACATTCATCTCACAATTTTTACCAATCGTAAACACGAATGCATGTATAAAATAAGCAGAAATAAAAACAAATTTGATAGGTGATGAAGAAGAACAAGAACGCAGCTGATCTGACGAACCAACCTGTTTAGTGGACACTGACGCTAATCACATTTCTCTTTTCATGACATTTCATTTTACTTATGAAACAAGCCTTTTAACAGGGTTGCATGCAGAATTGTTCTTCATTAACAACTCATTAATTTCTAATGAAGCATTAACTTGGTCAATTTTTGTATGGTAAATTGAGAATCATTGGGCTTGAAAATTGAATGAAGGCTCTTAATGTTCAATTAAGGTTGTGTCTGAACATAACATTACACATTTACATATGTAAACATTGCGCTTATATAATATAAGAAATCACATTCATTGTTCATTAATACTAATTCATAAAATTTTGCCTTGAAAAATAGTTTATGAAGTATAAGGATTTATTTCATGAAGATAACCATTTAATTGTTGTACTGAGAGGTCAGAACGCGTCGATTGGTACCTCTTTTAACTATTTTAGAGGAAATTTTAAGGTTGCACCTTCTAGAAAATTACCGCTTTCGATACCGATACTTTGAGTATCGAGTAGTTTAGTTTCGATATTATCGGGTTCGCGATTCTTTTTAACCGATATTTTAAATGAGTACCAGATCGATGCTTTTGATTCGATATCGTGTCCCTAAGACCGCTTTCACATTACTCGGTGCGGTATCGGATCGACATTTTTGGTTTTTACCGAAAGTATACCGAACCTTACCGACCACATGTATTTCAATTGGCGCTTTCACATTAGTGTTGCATACATGAAATCGGAGCGGATTAATTTCGGTATACCGCAACGCGGTAAGACCGGTCAGTAAAATTTGAGGAATTACTGCAGACATTTTTGCGGCGTAATAAAGGAAGAAGAACAAAGTCAGTAAAATACTCGTTTCGGCTATAAATGTAGCAAGTTATAATGTCTTCGTCTTCGCTAGAAGACATTATTGTTATTATTGAGTGATTTGTTGAAGTTAAAAATTTTGTTTACCTATTTTCTGCCGATTACGCACCGAAAGTATTCCCACAAGTGTGAAAAACACAGCAACGCGGAATCGTTTCGGTATGCTGAAAATACCGAGCAAAAAATGTCGATCCGATGTCGCACCGAGTAATGTGAAAAGGCCCTAAGAGCCTATACACACTTGCGACTCAATCGATTTGGTCGAATTGGACTGTTGTATTCACACTACTCCAACTATTTAGTCGAATCGGTGGCAGCTATTCACACTAGAGACTAAATAGTCGGGTGATTGACAATGACATAGTGTTGCCAATGTTCACATTTTACACAGCAAATTTTACATTAGTGGTCTTCATATAAAGTGATGAAGTATTAAATTGCTTAAGTTTATCAGTTTATCTGCATTCTTACATGAAAGCACCTTCTTGTCAGCTGTCAACTTGATTAATAAATAAAAAACAATAAAATAAACAAAAAGTGCATACATTGTTTGGCCTTTTTTCTTATTAAACTAGCAACTAGCTGTCAAGTAAATGAAAAGAGAAAAAGAGAACAGAAGTAAAAGAAACGGAAAAAATAGTAAAAATTAGCCATTAATAATTTCCATGCAATTTCATTTTCATTATTTCTATTTTAAAATGCGATTAATGACATTTGAAGAGAACAACAATATCAAGAAACACATGAAAACGGAAGTAAATATCCTTAGTTAGATAATTCTTGTCTATAACTACACCATTTCCAGATGGATTTTAGAAAGCGTCAACTGGATTTTAGAAAGGGGAAATTGGATCTTAGAAATATCAATTGGATTTTAGAAAGGGGAAATTGGATTTTAGAATAGCCAACTGGATTTTAGAAAGGGAAAATTGGATTTTAGAAATGTCAATTTGATTTTAGAAAAGGGAAATTGGACTTTAGAAACTGTAAATTGGATTTTCGAAAATTTATATAATTATTAATTTATACTTTCATACGCAATAAAGGATTTCTATTCGAAAAATTCTGTGTAAAATTTATTTTACGCACATTCTGAAATCCAATTCACGCTTTAAAAAATCCAATTTTCGTTTTCTAAAATCTTTTTAACGCTTTCTAAAATCCAATTGACATTTCTAAAATCCAATTTCCCCTTTCTAAAATCCAATTGACATTTCATAAATCCAATTTCCCCTTTCTAAAATCCAGTTAACGCTTTCTAAAATCCATCTGGAAATGGTGTAGTTAATAAGAAACGAACCTTTTGTTTTTTTTTTTTAACATTTTGAAAATATTAATTGAAATATTTAATCTCTGCAATTTACCAAAAGTGAAATAAAAGTAGTGCTGTCAGCATGGCAACTCTTTCCACTACGAATATCACTGTTGTTGTTGTAGTCGTTCGACTAAATTGTGTCTAGTGTGAATACGTAGAAGGGCGCCTTGCTGATCAAGCAGTTGTACAACTGTTTCAGTTGGAATGAAATTGGACTGCAAATCCAACTGTTTCAGTTGTACAACTAATTGAATGTAGTGTGAATGCTTCCATACATTCCCATGCAAATCAACATTCGACTAAATCGATAGAGTCGCAAGTGTGTATAGGCTCTAAGTACTACCAATCTCGAGTACTTAGAGCCTATACACACTTTCGACCATGATACAAACAATCAAGGTAGTTCCATTTCACTTTGACTTTGTCATTTTTGATTATAATATGGATTTTTGACGTCTCATTTTAAGTCAAAAATTTAGGATAGCGTTGCCCAATCAAAACTTTTTGGCTGAGGGTATATTTGAACAAAATATTGGGTATTTTAAATGAAATGGTGTTTTTCACATATGCTAATCAACAAACCAAATGAGCCGATGTAATGAGCTTTTCAAAGAAAATAAAAAATAAGTTATTCATAAAAAATAAAATAGATTTATACAGCTATTAAAGTCGAAAAATGGTATCAAAACGTCCTTTATACAATCAAGCAAATGCTTTTACTCAAAATTTCAAAAATTTGACATTAATTTGTATGAACCAAATTTCAAAATCTGAGTAAAAGGTCTGAAATCTTGAGCAAAAGCAAATGCTTGGCTTTTATTAATATGACCCATTGTATGCCTTTTTTCATGTGATGGAAAATAAAACATGTGTTTGCAAAAATGAAGAGTGCAAACAAATTTTAAAAGGACATTCACCAAACTTAGAGCAACACTTAAAAATTGTCCACCCTAACACACTAAAAACTATTCCTACCTCACATACATACATACATATGTATATATGGGTACCCAAGCAGGTCCAGCCGTCGTATGTTATAAAATTTAATTTTTTTAAATTCTAGATGTTTTAAATAATTTTCCAAATCTAGGCTTATAAATTCCCATATTACATAAAATCAAATTTTTGATTCGAATCAAAAATATATTTTGAATCAAGATTCGTAATAAATGTTTGATTCGAATCAAAAAAAAAAAAAGATATTTTTTGAATCAAGAATCAAAAAAATAACCCATACTTGCCTTCAGGGCCGTAGCCAGGAATTTTTTTCGTGGAGGGTTTTTTCGTTGTGTATTTTTTTTTTTTTTTTTTTTTTTTAGAAAAATGTATAACCTATTTCGTGCCCTAAATAAAACTAATAACAAAAATTCTGGTTTTAAAAATCAGGAAACTTTTATTCATTTAAAAATTAGACTGTTCTATTGCAAACACGATGAATACTTTATTTTTGGTGATTTTATCAAACTGAAAAAAAAATAATATTTTATGGACGAAAAACTCGGTTAAATTACCCAGCTGCCCCAAGATTTTTAGCTTGTGATGAGACTCTAACTTGTTTTTTTGCAACATTGTTATTTGACATCCGATTTTTAAAATTGATAGATATGTCATTATTTTAGCCTTTTGAGCAGGGTTTGAATTATTTTCAACTTTTTTTTTTCATTTCCATTGAATTTCATTTTCATTTGAAAATTAAAAAATAAACAGCGCAGCAGAAGTATAAAAAATAAAAAGTTCTACTGTACTGCAACTGCGCAGCCTCAAGTTTCAAAAAATTATAGTCGACTGTTCCTGTATTGTGGAAATTTTTACAGCACAGCAAAGGGCAAACATAATTTCGAGTTTTTAATGCACTGTTGTTATTGTTTTTCTTTTTTTAATTTATTTACAAAAAAAAAAACAATTTTAAAAAGCCGCACTGGAAACTAAAATTCTGTTTATCTGTGCTTTGCTTTCGACTCATCTGTTTGAAATTGCGCAGTAAGGCAACAGCACAAATAAACAAACAAATATATTCGACTGTTCTGTGCTTCGACTTCAGATATTTTCAAAGGAAATCGAAATTCAAAAGTTCTCAAAACATTATGATAACTTTCCCAGAACAGCAACAGCTTATTTTTTGAGACTGTTGATGTTATGCTGGCAAACAGTGCTTGGGAAGCCTTATATTTCCCTCTAATGTCCTTTGATCTGTGAAGTCGTTTTCAGTCGTTGGGTTACCTAGCCGAGTTTTTCGACCATAAAACATCCTTTTTGTGTCACTTGGAAAAAATCGCCGAAAATAAAGTATTCATCGAATCTTTTTAATATTACGCTTAAAACGTTTGCAATAAAACATAATAATTTTAAAAAGAATAAAACTTTCCTGATTTTTACAACTTCTTATAAAAACCCTAATAAAAAACAAACTTTTTCAATAATCGCAAAAAATCAATAAAATGTTGACCTTCAAAAGTTAGTATTGAAAATAGGTGAAATCGGACTATAACAACGCACACATCCCATATATACCCTGCTAGAATTGTGTGACCGAAAGTACTAACACTATTACAAAAATATAATATTACCAACCCATTTGCACTCGTATGTGTTCTAGCCAAGTTCAAAACCAATGAGATAGATAAGGATAGAATGGAATTTGAAAATACACATACGGGATCGTGATGAATGAAACGGTCACAAAAGTTACCGATGGCCTTATGAATGTGATAGGAAATATCCCAAAACTTTTGGTCATGCGTGCCGGTCATATGACCGGTCAAATGACCTGCACAGTTCTTCTTTCGAAAAACACACAAAATGTATATAACCCGAGTAATGAATTTTCAGCCATGCAATGACTTTATGCAGTTATAAGGAAATATGCTAAAATTTTAGAAAATGTATGTAACATAATTTAATTTCTTCTTCTTCTTCTTCTTCTTCTTCTTCTTCTTCTTCTTCTTCTTCTACTTCTTGATTGGCGCTTAACCGTCTAGACGATTCTGGCCGAGTCCAACAGCGCGCGCCAATTGCTTCTGTTTCGTGCAGCATGGCGCCACTTGGGAACACCTAGGGAGACAGCATCGCTGTCCACCTGATTTTCCCAACGCAGTGGAGGTCTCCCTTTTCTTTTGCGTTCAGCGGGTTTCGATAGAAATGCTTTCTTGGCCGGAGTGCCTTCGTCCATTCTCACGACATGACCTGCCCAACGCAGCCGCTGGATCTTTATTCGCCTGTGTAAAGCTCGTACAGCTCATCGTTAAATCTCCGTCGATTCTCGCCCACGCCAACGCGCAAAGGTCCATAAATCTTACGAAGAACTTTTCTCTCGAATACTCAAAGTGCCATCTCATCTGATTTTGAAATTGTCCATGCTTCTGCGCCGTACATGAGGACTGGAACGATGAGCGTCCTGTAGAGTGTGATTTTTGTTTGTCGAGAGAGGACTTTACTTTTCAGTTGCCTACTTAGTCCGAAGTAGCATTTATTGGCAAGCGTGATTCTTCGTTGGATCTCCGTGCTGACATCATTCTTGGTGTTAATGCTGGTTCCCAAATAGACGAAGTCCTTAACAGTTTCGAATTTGTAGCTATCAACATTGACGTGGCTGCCAAGGCGTGCTGTTTCTTTGTGTGATGACAGGAGGTACTTCGTCTTGTCCTCGTTAACCGCCAAACCCATTTTCTTAGGCTCTTTATCCAGCTTGGAGAAGGCAGAACATACGGCGCGAGTGTTAGTGCCAATGATGTCGATATCATCGGCGTACGCCAGCAGTTGTACACTCTTGTGGTATAGAATGCTTCCTGTATGGTTAAGTCCTGCAGCTCGTATTATCTTTTCCAGCATCAAATTGAAGAAGTCACACGAAAGGGAATCACCTTGTCTGAAACCTCGTTTGGTCTCGAACGGTTCGGAGAGGTCCTTCCCAATTCTGACGGAGCTGGTGGTGTTAGTCAGCGTCATTTGGCATAGCCGTATAAGGTTTGCGGGGAAACCAAATTCAGACATTGCGGCATATAGGCAATTCCTATTCGTGCTATCAAAAGCGGCTTTAAAATCGACAAAGAGATGGTGTGTGTCGGTTCCTTTTTCATGGGTTTTTTGCAGTATTTGGCGTATTGTGAAGATCTGATCGATGGTAGATTTACCAGGTCTGAAGCCACACTGATAAGGTCCAATCAGCTTGTTGACGGTGGGCTTCAGTCTTTCGCACAATACACTTGCTAAGACCTTATATGCGATATTCAGGAGGCTTATCCCACGATAATTGGCGCATACTGTGGAGTCTCCTTTTTTGTGGATTGGGCAGAGCACACTTAAGTTCCAATCGTCGGGCATGCGCTCGTCCGACCATATTCTGCATAGGAGTTGATGCATGCTCCTTATCAACTCTTCGCCACCATGTTTGAATAGCTCGGCTGGCAAACCGTCAGCGCCCGGGGCCTTGTTATTTTTAAGCCGAGACATTGCTATTCGCACTTCGTCATGATCGGGTGGTGGAACATGCCTACCATCATCTGCTATTGGGGATTCGGGTCGTACATCTTCTCCTTCAGCAATTTCACTGTTGCCATTATCTAGCAAGGAGGAGAAGTGATCCCTCCACAACTTAAGTATGCTCTGGACATCAGTTACCAGATCGCCGTTATCATTCCGGCAGGAATTTGCCCCGGTTTTGAAACCTTCAGTCATCCGCCTGATTTTTTGATAGAATTTTCGAGCATCGTTCCTACCCGCCAGCATCTCAAGCTCTTCACACTCGCGCCTTTCAGCCTCCCTTTTCTTCTTTCGAAAAAGGCGCCTCTCTTCCTTCCTCGCCGTTCGATAACGCTCCCATACGCTTCGCGTTGCGCCCACACACAATGTAGCCCTGTAGGCGGCGTTCTTTCTTTCCGAGGCATCGCGACATTCCTTGTCGTACCAGGTGTTTTTGCGAGCTCGCTTGTATCCTATAGATTCCTCAGCGGCGATACGAAGTGAACGAGCGATGTGTTCCCATTCCTCAGATACATCGTTTGGTGAAGGATTGCTCTCAGAGAGCAGGAGTGAGAGCCGAGTGGTGTATTCATTGGCTGTCTGCGTCATGTGCAGCCTTTCGACTTCAAACTTTCCTTGCTGTCCTGTTGGCACATTCTTTGCTGCACAGAGTCGGGTGCGTACCTTGGCTGCTACAAGATAGTGGTCGGAGTCGACATTGGGACCACGGATTGTGCGCACATCTAGGATGCTGGAGCTGTGTCTGCCATCGATCATGACGTGATCAATTTGATTTTCGCGTTTTTCGATCAGGGGACAGCCATGTGGCTTGGTGTATTTTTTTGTGCTGGAATCTGGTACTGCTAATGACCATGTTTCGTGACCCGGCGAAGTCGATCAGTCTCGTCCCATTGGGACTGGTTACGTCGTGGAGACTGAATTTTCCGACTGTGCTGCCAAAGATACCTTCCTTACCCACCCTGGCATTAAAATAATTTAATTTATAAGTGGTATGTCGTTAGAAGCGTACTTTAATTATCTTTCGAACGGAGTAGATACGGTTTGTGGGTATTTGTAACCTCGGCGAAAAGAATTTTTGATTGAAGTTGTAACCAATAAAACCCAAAATTACGTTATCTCAAAACCCTAACCATAAAAAAAATGGTTTTGACCTCAGCAGATTCATTCCAGCTCTCCTCTACACCTGAAATTCTGGGTATTTTCTCAAATTATTTATTTGTAAACTAGTGTTTTCAACATATAGTTTTGAATATGATAGAAGTAAAATTTATCTACCAGAATTTCGTGGGGGGTTCAAACACCAAATTCAAATTAATCAGAAACAAAAAATATTCAGATCTTATACTATGTTCATGCTGGATTTGAAACGCAACATTTTGCATTTTCGAAGACGGCTTTTCGAAAAGTGTTCATGCTACCGCGTTTTGTAAATGCGCATTTGAGAAGTTCGAAACAAACGGAGCTAATATCCCAGATTACGCAATCAGGTGTTGAGGTTTATTTTTTTGTTTTGTCTAATTGAAAAAATAGAACATGAATTTGCAAAATATGTAATAATATAATACACTAATTTTGCAAACCAAACGTACCAACCGCTTTGGTATTAATTTTGATCTCTGTTTTTTTTACTTTCGTTCATTACATGTAGAGTGACGTCATCATGGAGCTCGTGTGCCCATGCTCATGCTGCTCTATATGCGTAATCTTGTAGGTATTTCGTTCTTGTATTGCCAGAGTATTGCCACTATTTTCCATTCGAATGGCAATTTTTTTCGAAGATTTCAGGGTTGCTTTCTGCGTTAGCATTCAAAACGCAAAAAAATAGTTGCGTTAAGTTGCATTTTGGTGGTGGTATTTGTATGGAGAAATGTAACATTTAATGTTGCGTTTTGGACTAAACGCAAAAATGTCTCCGAAACGCAAAAATGTCTCCGAAACGCAAAACGCAGGCTCACCATGAACATATAATAATATAATAATGCTGTTATAGCAATATATCAGCTCAGTATCAGCAGGCAAGTGCAAAATAAGCAAGGGGGTTGCTGTACTGCTGCAATTATAAATTTTCATGAACGTACCCATCGTGTAAATTGCTGCCTCCACCCGATGGTGTGGTGGGTCCTATATGCTCTTCTAGCTGCGACGAACCTGCACTGCTGAAAGTCCCGAGGCCGGTTTTCTCATAATTCATTGGCTGCTATTGCTCTGCTACCATTTGGGAATGCACGCGGATTCGTTGAATTCTTGTTTACTTGCCTCTCGCTGTGATTAGATGAAGGTAGTGTTGCCTGACTCAATAGCCCGCTGCTCCGACGCTCAAGCCATACATAAAAGTCGGTCTGTAAATTGGGTATATACGATCGGTTGGCCTAACCATTTCCCACTGGCTGCGGTATGTGCTATCAAAGCGGGAATCATGGAAATTTAATATTAGTAAGTCACGGTGCTCTTCCGCTCCCAACTGCCTTGAAATCATACGCAAGCTATTGCGCGTCACATCAAGCATATTGCGCATTAATGCATGGGTAGCCTTTGGCCAAATGGGCAGCCCATAAATTGCGGAGCAGTGTGCAGCGTGACAAAAATATTCATTATCGAACTCTAGGAATAATGTCTTCCAGGCATCGGAAAAGCTCTTACTCTCGTTGAGGCCAATAGCCCACGGCCCTGGCCGCACTATCTTTGACGAAGCTTTGCAGTTGCCGGAGGAGACTGTAGTGAGCGACTATTTGTACGCTGGTATGCCGCCGTAGATACAGCTGGTTGCAATGACTTGATACTATTACAGAATTGCGCTCGAACTCCTACGTAAACGTCCGCAACCTGCTGTTGCCGTGTCGTATCATCCGCCCGTTGCAGCTAACTTCGCGACCTCTGTTGCAACTCCCGACATTTTTCCTCAAATTTTCCCCAGGCTGTGGTAAGAATATCAAGACGAGCTTTGATCACCTCCACATCCCTAACTTCCGAGGTCGCCGAAGCTAACCAGTCAAACTGAAGCTGAATTGGCGCCACCGTAAATTCAATATCTGCTTGAATACTAATGGCGCTTGACATCCCTTGAGAGACCGCTCTATCTATAGTTGATATGTTCCGCGAAGAACCTTCCACGATCATCTGGCGACATCTGGCGATGTGACCCTTTGTTCGCTACCTGGAAATACCAAGAGAAATGTTTTCGAAGGGCCTTGGGAAATCTTGAACTACTCTAGCCTACTTCCAATGTCAGACAGATCTGTTGATATGTATGCAAGAGCCAGCTGCGTCCTACGTTCGGCGCACCATCGTGCAACACCATATCCACTTTCCACGATTGCAGCTCCTTGGTCAGCGATTGTTTACATTTGTCTGTTGTGATGTATTCAACCAAGCTAATGCAACCAGCAATGCATCGTATAGGAAACAGATCAACACCAATTACAATACTTGAGACGGTCATATTTTGTTTGGCAACTGGCGTCCAACCGCCGGATGCTGCACACAAATCTATACATACTTGCACTTGCGATTGTTGAAGGAAACCAAATTTTCGATTGAGTCGTATTAACTTTAAGGCGGAACGTGAACGGAAACCTGCGGTTAGTGAAGTAATATTATAATATTAATGAGCTCCAAGCTACGATTCCGAATTCCAAGTTTTTTTGTATGAAATTCGTGTCGTGCTGTCTTTTTGTAAGGTGGCAACACTGCCCATCTGATAAATATGGCAGCACCACCCATGAGTACTGAAGGCTGAATAAAAGCTGAGTAGAAGAATTGATTGTACACTATACGCGGGCGGTTAGCCGAAAATAATATATAAAACGTTTATACAAACTATATGAAAATTGGTGCGCGCAATTATAAAATTATAATATAAATAATTACTAGCTGGACCCGTGCGCATCTTGCGCAAAAAATAATAAAACATACGGCGCCAGTCGATATAGTTTCTGCTCTCACGCCCATTTTAAAAAACTTATATTTATTTGGTTTTATGTCTACAGTGGAACTTATGGAATTTTCAATGAATTACTTATGTATATGCAGGCCCGCAGAGAGCCGAGCCGGGCCCCTGGGACAGTTCGCGTTTACGGGCCCCCCTAAAAAATAAACTCAATCTAATAAAAAAATAACATTCATTTAAGAAAATACCTGTTTCAATAACAAAAAATTGTTACGAATTTTTCATAAAAACTGTTATTTTCATATAGAGAGCTGTCATTTTTTACGAAAAATTCGTAAAATTTTTTTGTTATTGAACAGAGCTATTATGATGACTGAAAAAATGTTTTTTTTTCGCCTACTTTAGTTTTTTATAAACATATTGGAGATGATCAGTGTTACTTACGTTTCAAACACCGTAAATTTTTTACAGAAATGAGGTTTTATTAGGTCTACAATGAGCCACATGGTATTTCAGTTAAAATTTCCAACAAATATCCATTAATATAATTACATATATTGAAAAATTCAGCATCTTCATACGCAAACACTTATATTTTTGAATATTGTATGAAAAGTGTATAACTTTTTAGCTCTTCCTCTTTTCAAGCACAAATATAATACGTATTTCACTTTTGCCACCTCTTAACCCAGAGAGGGCTTATTCTTTATACTGCTTCTGTGTTATATTGGGGTTTTGTGTGTTTTTGGCTTGAAGATCCTCTCACGTTCGGTGTCCAGCATTATGCTTTCCCTTTATGTGGCTACTCGATCGTCAAAAAAATTAACAAACGTAAATATAACACTATTTTTACCTGGCGTCACTTACGTTTCACTTTTTAAATGGCAATAATTAAAAAAATGGCTTAAGTATAAAGTTTTAAATGATGCAGATTTGTTTGACATGTAAATTTTAAAGAAACTTCAAGATATGAGCTAATTTGAAAGATCGATTTTGAAATTAAGGTAACTTTTCTAGGTTTTTGCGTCACTTACGTTTCACTTTTTAAATGGCAATAATTAAAAAAATGGCTTAAGTATAAAGTTTTAAATGATGCAGATTTGTTTGACATGTAAATTTTAAAGAAACTTCAAGATATGAGCTAATTTGAAAGATCGATTTTGAAATTAAGGTAACTATTCTAGGTTTTTGCGTCACTTACGTTTCATTTTCCTACTTAGATTTTCAGCAAGAAATTATATGTATTACAGCTAAGCAGTAACTAAATCTTAGGTACAGTTTATTTAATCCTTCTTGCACTTGTTCGTGGTAATAACTCCAGTATCTAACTATAAAATCATGGAAATAATAGTAGATAAAAACTGGTACTATTTTTAATAATTTTTTAAATTCTTTATACCTTAACTCTTTGAAATCAATTTAAACAGGGTTGCCAACATTTTTCATTTAAAATGTAAATATTTCTGAGAAGCTTGGTTCACCACCTTACCAATCGCGGTACTTTGGAAACTCTAAATCAAAGTCGATTTTCCTCAATTTCAACTCACTTTTCTAGGATTTGCCCATGTATAAACAAGGTTTGATTGGATGCTTATAATTTTAGTTTGGTGATTTGGTTAAGTTAAACACTTCAATTTTAAAACAATTTCTTGTAGCAACAAAATACCTATGTATGTATCTATGAAATCCTAGTTCGAGTACTGTAAATACTGATTTGCCTTTCCGGGCCCCAGGGCGATTGCCCTGGCTGCCCCCCCCCCTCTCCGCGGCCCTGTGTATATGTTTGACAAACATATCGCATAACTTGTTCTATTATACCTACATATATATATGTATGTGTATTATATTTTTATATATTTTACATATATTTTTATATATACAGATGTACATACGTGGTCCCTGCCGACTTCGGTAATTTTTTTCCACACGTTTGCCTTGGCAAGCAAATCAGTAGTCCAAGCTTACTTACTTAAAAACTACTTAACCGATTTCGAATGTTTGTATACCATTGGATAGGTATTTTGATTCCCTTTAATTTGATATAAATTTTATGTGGGTTCCATAACACTTCCCACTGCGGGGGTCAACCCCCCTTTTACCCCCCTTACTTTTCATATAAAGTACCACGCCCAATAAAACACCGTTTCGCATGCATAGCTAATTAATACCTTTAAAACGATGCCTTACCTATTAATTTTGGTAAATTATGTGAGGAGAAAAAGGGATATTTATAAAACACCAATTAGAAATAATATATATGATATTCGTAAACCTTAAAAGGTATAAAATCGAGTTTTAAAAATTGTTATTGGCTGGTGGTTGGCTTGATTGGCCAGAGTGATCCGGCGACATCAACATACGGGACATCCAGGCAGAGGACGCCTACAACATTTCAGTTAAGAGGCGTATTAAATGGCGACCGTGGCTCCGGGCATGGAGGCTCCGAGGAAGAAGAAACCTCCCCCACAACAACAAAATTAAAAATCCAAAAAACTCGTGGTTTGTGGTGTGTAGTGGCTGATACATGCATATGCAGCGAAATATGCAAAAATTTCAAAAATATTAAATTACTAAAAACCTGGAAAAATTACAAAAAAAAAATTTAAAACTTTAAAAACTTACAAAAAAAAAATAAAAAAAAACGTTAAAAACCTACCAAAAAAAAATTTTAAAACTATAAAATCCTACAAAAAAAAAACAAAAAACTAAAATCGTGGTAGACAAAAAAAAAAAATGTAAAGACATTATACAATTTTTTTTTTTTCGGATATAGTTTTTATTGTATCATTCTTAGAGAATATGACAATTTTTATAGAATCTTAACCTAGAATACAATGACGTTATTCGTTGCCACTGCTTCAAATAACATATGGATGAAAATTTTATTTGATATAAAATAAATACTTATGAATACATTTATTATGTGTATGTGAATGTTTTTGTTTTTACTAAGAGTATGTACAGCTGTGTTCAAAACAACAACAGTGCCATGAAATCAATGTGCAACTTTCTCATAAAAAGCCCATTCCAACCTCTTCCTGGCCAAAATTGGGCACAAAAGCAGCATAGAGACTCATTTCACGCGTCACAAAAGTTTTACGGTGTTAAGTTGCAAGATAACCGATTCAGAAAGACAAAAGCCAAACAACTCAAAAATTCCCTGTTCAAAAAAACAATTTTTGAGAAAAAGATAACTTAAAAACCAAAATATTACATTTAATACATTCCTGGAAAAACCATCGCAATTAAAAAGTACAGTCGCAATAAAAATGGTAAAAGTCATGGTAAAATACATATATTTCCACATACAAAGTTCGTATATATGTATATCATAAGTTGGTACAGGCCCCACACAAAACGCCTATATAATTTGGTACAGCCCAGCCACGCCACTATTGCGGTAATTTTTAATATATGCACATACAATACCGTTTAGCGAACGGCTAACAATCACGTCACGCATACCAAAAACAACATCTTCATTGCGACGGCGAATGGCAGCATCAAGAGCAGTAACGGATTCCCATGTATTAATTTATGTATTCATAACATTTTTTTTGTATATGTATGCAAGTGATGCAAAAACCAATATGTAAAACTCCTAACGTTCCTAATTACATACATATATTCTATCAGGTACATATATATCCTATGTACATATTTAAATACATATGTACGTACTCTAGTATGTACATATATATACATCCATAGCTTTTGTACTGTTTTTTTTGGAATTGGAACATTTTTTCACAGCTTTTGGAATGATTGGAACTTTAAAATTTTTCTGAGCTTTAAATATAAGCCATTTATCATTCAAATGCATTTATGTCTAAACGATAACTTTATTTTGAAGCGAATATTCATACATCCGAACTTTGGTTTATTTCTAAACATTTGCATATGTGACAATATGCGTGAAAAGCTTTTGCTAATATAACATACATACATTTAAATACTTTTTGGTTGCTTGTTTTTCCGACAGGGTAGGAATATGATGTATTGTGGAACGATCCTCCGTCATCCCTTGTCAAGTTTGGTTTGGAGACAAACCGGTTTCGGCTAATATGCGCCATCTTCAGTGTCTTTTTTCGTTCTGAGTTATTTTGTGTAAGTTCGATAGTACTTATAGTAACTGACTTCCATCGTGTGGTCACGTACTTCGTGTTCGTGTGATGTGTTCGTGTGTTCGTGCATTCGTGCGTTCGGGCGACGTGCATACGTGCGTGCGTGCGAGTCTGTGCGTTTAGGTATGTGAATCTATTTTTGTATCCTCATTAAACAGGCAGGTAAAAGTCCGTTATTGTCCTCTTGTGTGTTGTTTTGTTTATGTCGGATTTAGGTTTTCTGTCCTCTTTTCGGTATAATAGCTTAAGCGGTTCAAATAATGTATCTGATGCGGTGTTTATTTGTTCATTTATTATTTTACCTACGAATGTCTTCTGTTTGTATATCTCCATATTTTCTAATACGTTAAGTCGTTTTCCCTTATGTTGTATGTGAAGAATTTTAGCTGTTTTTCCTATTTTCATTGGTGTACATTTGTTTTCTGCCATGTGGTTGGCGAAATTTGATTCCACTGTCTTTGATGATTTCCTTATTTTCTTATTGTAATCTCTTACGTGTTCTCGATATCTCGTCTTGATTTGGCGTCCTGTTTGCCAAAATACCTATATATACGAATGCACGAACACACGAACACATCACACGAACACATCACACGAACACGAAGTACGTGACCACACGATGGAAGTCAGTTACTATTAGTACTATCGAACTTACACAAAATAACTCAGAACGAAAAAAGACACTGAAGATGGCGCATATTAGCCGAAACCGGTTTGTCTCCAAACCAAACTTGACAAGGGATGACGGAGGATCGTTCCACAATACATTACATACATTTAACTTTTTGATGCAAACTTTTACAACTTTTTTTTTGAAACATTGAAAAACGGATATACGTGCCTATGATAAATGCTTGGGATAAACACCCTAGAAAGTTGAGTATAATAACATTTTTTAGAGCTAAATTTTTTTTGGAATTTCATTACAGTGCCTACACATTATTGCAAATAGTTGCAAGTCAAACACTAAATTTTATGAATATACATACATACGTATACAGTGCCTAAAATTTTTGTGAACCAATCAATACTTTTTCTCATTTTTAAACAAAACAGTGGTCTCATTCAGTGCCTTGTCTACAATTACTATTATTTTGCAATTACAGTGCCTACGAAAATTTTTAACATTTTGCTCAAACAAACATATCGTTACCTTAATTCACAAAGGCCCTAACTGACAAAATAATTTTTTTTTACAGGAGAGCCAAAAAACGTGTTAAAATGAAAATAAAAGACTTTTGTGAGTTTGTAAAAATGCAGTTTCTGCACAAACAAGGCCCTGAAGTAGATCTTGAAGAAAAATTTTAGATACATTGGATCTTGGCAATTTTGTGTCAGATAGGGTTTTTTTACACTACGAATTTAGAAAAAAAAAAACTGTAGTTAGGGGTTTTTGTGGTTTGAATATTTATTCAAATTTTCAGCTGCAATTGATTCCAATAACTTCAAAGCGCATTGTAAATAACATTTCAGACTGTAAATACATATGTACATCATATATCGTAAAATTAATATATTAATTTCAATACACATATGTACATACATACATAATATACGAAAATTTCATTAATTTTTAAAGGGCAAGTTTTCATAAAAAGAATGGAAATCTTTGGGTAACGATATTTTTAGATCCTATAGATTTTCCCATTTATTTTTAGAGATTTAAAGTTGTTGATTATGTAATAAGCTGGGCTTTACTATTTCAGAATTTTTGCTGGCTCTCTGAGGTAGAGGCTGGTACTCAGATGTTATATCAGTTTTATAAAATCTTTGTCCCGAAGGATCATATCCTAGGGCACGAAGCATGTAGACTGTTGAGTCTCCTGACATTCTTCCTGAAAAGGAAATACCATAATTAATTTTAGATATGTTTAACGCACTAGGAATATACATATTACATACCAGGTCGAATCGTTGAGTACATTTTCGGAATATTTTCAAAATTAAAAAAAAAAGCTATGCTCTAGGTGGTGAACTTGAAGTGGACTAGGATTTTTTCGAGCCTCACGGATAAGTTGTACAAGCTGAGATGGTAAGTTTATTTTTTTTTTTAGAAATTTTTCTTTCAATAAGAGAATGTGTAGCCTCGTATTCCATTTGTGTTTATCCTTTTACTAAATATTTATGTTCTATAGTTACATTATTTTCCATACAAAAGTTTAGCAAAGCATTTGATAACACAGTGTTACGATTTTGGTAAAAACAACCATCTAAGCATGCATGGAGTCCAAAATTTATAACTCAAAGTCTGCCAAACACTTTCACCTTGTACTACTGCATATTGTAGCAAATGTAGTTAGGGCCTTTTAATTGATAGATTTTCAGCATATGCAGATAGGGCTTTTTAAAAAGTCGTATAACTTCGTTACTTTTGTAACTATCGCTATCAAATTTTGAGGGAAGGTGTATGTATACATTTCCTACTACAATCTGCGAAAAACGCAGTTTCGATAATAGTGTCAATTAGGGCCTTTGTGAATTAAGGTAACGATGTATATTTTTGATAAATTTCCTAGTGTCTGAAGTTAGTTTATATATTTCGAACGAATGCCATACAGGATACAGTGCCTCAAATAATTTTTCATACATTTGCAACAGATGTGATAACTTTTCAGATATTCTATTTCCCTTTTAAAATATATGGTTATACCAATAAAATTGCCAGTGAATACAGTGCTTTCAACAATTTTACATACTTTTGATACATTTACAGTGACTCAAATAATTATTAAATTAGAAATTCTCTAAATATACAATAACTCTTTCAATAAATTTGCCTGTAGGAATTACAGTGCCTCCAATAATTTTTCGTCCATTTCGACCACCTACAAAAAAAAATATTTTTCCTCGATAGTATAGTGATTAGTATCACTGCCTCAATAAATTTTCACATAATTTTTTTACACTTTAACAATTCAAAAACTACTGTTTGCTGTTGTATAGATACATGCCTCAAGATCAGGGAGTAGCTAAAACTACGAATACGGCTGATAATGCTGAAACTACGAATACGGCTGATAACACAGAGACCCGTGGGCGTATCTCACTTTTAGAATATTTTAGAGGTTTTGACGATTCCATAAGCGAAGACACTGGAACACCAAATACCATAATCGAAACAACCATGGCAACGATTGAACAGAAGAAAACTTTTATCACCCATTGTGCGACTATTATTAGAGACAACTATAGCGGCGATCCGCTAGCGCTCGAATCATTCCTCGACAAAATCACTTTGATAGAAGACCTTACAGATGCTAATTTAATACCTACATTCATTGCTTTTTTGAAATCTAAACTAGAGGGTAAGGCACGCGAAGCGATTCCGACTGATGTTAATTCAGTTACACAAATAAAAACGTCATTACGAAATAGAATTAAACCCGATAATTCAAAAGTCGTAGCGGGTAAAATAGCAGCCTTGCATGTAATAAATAACAATTATTCGGAATTCGCTAAGCGAGTGAAAGATTTATCAGATGCATTAGAAAGATCATTGATAATCGAGGGTATGACTCAATCAAAAGCACACGAAATGGCTATTGAACAAACCGTAAACATTTGTCGATTGAATACGCGTTCAGAACTCGTAAAGTCAATTTTGGCATCAACAACGTTCACTGACGCCAAAGATGTCGTTGCAAAGATGATAGTTAAAAGAAATAACGAAGTAAAAGAGAAGCAAGTATTAGCGTTTCGTACAAATTCAAACCGGTCAAACAATTTTCGAGGTGGTTTCAGAAACCAAAATTTTAGTAATCAGTTTAACAGAAGCTATTCGGGGTACAACAACAACAATAGGTACAATAATAGTTGCAACAATAATCGTAGATATGGCAACAATGGCACTCGGTATAGCAACAATTCAAACAATCGCAACAACAATTCGAACAATCGTAACAATAATTCGAATAATCGCAACAATTCAAACAATCGCAACAATAGCGATAATCGCCCAAATACCAGGAACAACACTAACGTAAGGACTTTAAACGCATACGCCTCTCAGGAGCGAACACTGAGGGAGACGGAGCAGGAAATGTAAACCAATTTGCTAATAATAAATCGATATTCTGTTTGAACCTTAACTATTCTGATTTCATAGAACTGAATTGTAGCGACTCAGAAAAAGCATGTAGTTTTCTGGTCGATTCTCAAGCAGATATCTCACTAATTAAAATTTCAAGTTTGTCACAAAATATTTTTATAAATCATAATGAAGTTGTTAACATAACGGGCGTAACAACAAACGCTGTCTCTACTTTGGGTACTTCTTCTTCTTGATTGGCGCTTAACCGTCTAGACGATTCTGGCCGAGTCCAACAGCGCGCGCCAATTGCTTCTGTTTCGTGCAGCATGGCGCCACTTGGGAACACCTAGGGAGGCAGCATCGCTGTCCACCTGATTTTCCCAACGCAGTGGAGGTCTCCCTTTTCTTTTGCGTTCAGCGGGTTTCGATAAATGCTTTCTTGGCCGGAGCGCCTTCGTCCATTCTCACGACATAACCTGCCCAACGCAGCCGCTGGATCTTTATTGGCTGAACAATGTCGATGTCTGTGTAAAGCTCGTACAGCTCATCGTTAAATCTCCGTCGATACTCGCCCACGCCAAAGCGCAAAGGTCCATAAATCTTACGAAGAACTTTTCTCTCGAATACTCCAAGTGGCATCTCATCTGATTTTGAAATTGTCCATGCTTCTGCGCCGTACATGAGGACTGGAACGATGAGCGTCCTGTAGAGTGTGATTTTTGTTTGTCGAGAGAGGACTTTACTTTTCAGTTGCCTACTTAGTCCGAAGTAGCATTTATTGGCAAGCGTGATTCTTCGTTGGATCTCCGTGCTGACATCATTCTTGGTGTTAATGCTGGCTCCCAAATAGACGAAGTCCTTAACAGTTTCGAATTTGTAGCTATCAACATTGACGTGGCTGCCAAGGCGTGCTGTTTCTTTGTGTGATGACAGGAGGTACTTCGTCTTGTCCTCGTTAACCGCCAAACCCATTTTCTTAGGCTCTTTATCCAGCTTGGAGAAGGCAGAACATACGGCGCGTGTGTTAGTGCCAATGATGTCGATATCATCGGCGTACGCCAGCAGTTGTACACTCTTGTGGTATAGAATGCTTCCTGTATGGTTAAGTTCTGGAGCTCGTATTATCTTTTCCAGCATCAAATTGAAGAAGTCACACGAAAGGGAATCACCTTGTCTGAAACCTCGTTTGGTCTCGAACGGTTCGGAGAGGTCCTTCCCAATTCTGACGGAGCTGGTGGTGTTAGTCAGCGTCATTTGGCATAGCCGTATAAGTTTTGCGGGGAAACCAAATTCAGACATTGCGGCATATAGGCAATTCCTATTCGTGCTATCAAAAGCGGCTTTAAAATCGACAAAGAGATGGTGTGTGTCGGTTCCTTTTTCATGGGTTTTTTCCAGTATTTGGCGTATTGTGAAGATCTGGTCGATGGTAGATTTACCAGGTCTGAAGCCACACTGATAAGGTCCAATCAGCTTGTTGACGGTGGGCTTCAGTCTTTCGCACAATACACTTGCTAAGACCTTATATGCGATATTCAGGAGGCTTATCCCACGATAATTGGCGCGTACTGTGGAGTCTCCTTTTTTGTGGATTGGGCAGAGCACACTTAAGTTCCAATCGTCGGGCATGCGCTCGTCCGACCATATTCTGCATAGGAGTTGATGCAGCGTCAGCGCCCGGGGCCTTGTTATTTTTAAGCCGAGACATTGCTATTCGCACTTCGTCATGATCGGGTGGTGGAACATGCCTACCATCATCTGCTATTGGGGATTCGGGTCGTACATCTTCTCCTTCAGCAATTTCACTGTTGCCATTATCTAGCAAGGAGGAGAAGTGATCCCTCCACAACTTAAGTATGCTCTGGACATCAGTTACCAGATCGCCGTTATCATTCCGGCAGGAATTTGCCCCGGTTTTGAAACCTTCAGTCATCCGCCTGATTTTTTGATAGAATTTTCGAGCATCGTTCCTACCCGCCAGCATCTCAAGCTCTTCACACTCGCGCCTTTCAGCCTCCCTTTTCTTCTTTCGAAAAAGGTGCCTCTCTTCCTTCCTCGCCGTTCGATAACGCTCCCATACGCTTCGCGTTGCGCCCACACACAATTTAGCCCTGTAGGCGGCGTTCTTTCTTTCCGAGGCATCGCGACATTACTTGTCGTACCAGGTGTTTTTGCGAGCTCGCTTGTATCCTATAGATTCCTCAGCGGCGATACGAAGTGAACGAGCGATGTGTTCCCATTCCTCAGATACATCGTTTGGTGAAGGATTGCTCTCAGAGAGCAGGAGTGAGAGCCGAGTGGTGTATTCATTGGCTGTCTGCGTCATGTGCAGCCTTTCGACTTCAAACTTTCCTTGCTGTCCTGTTGGCACAGTCTTTGCTGCACAGAGGCGGGTGCGTACCTTGGCTGCTACAAGATAGTGGTCGGAGTCGACATTGGGACCACGGATTGTGCGCACATCTAGGATGCTGGAGCTGTGTCTGCCATCGATCATGACATGATCAATTTGATTTCGCGTTTTTCGATCAGGGGACAGCCATGTGGCTTGGTGTATTTTTTTGTGCTGGAGTCTGGTACTGCTAATGACCATGTTTCGTGACCCGGCGAAGTCGATCAGTCTCGTCCCATTGGGACTGGTTACGTCGTGGAGACTGAATTTTCCGCCTGTGCTGCCAAAGATACCTTCCTTACCCACCCTGGCATTAAAATCGCCAAGCACAATCTTAATGTCGTGACGGGGCAGCGGTCGTAGGCATGCTCTAACTGCTCATAAAAAGTGTCTTTGATCGCATCGTCCTTCTCTTCCGTCGGGGCGTGGGCGAAGATTAGAGATATGTTGAAAAATCTCGCTTTGATGCGGATCGTGGCTAGACGCTCGTTCACTGGCGTGAACGACAGTACTCGGCGGCTGAGTCTCTTTCCCACCACAAAACCAACACCAAATATACGCTCCTCTGCATGGCCACTGTAATATATAGCGCAAGGCCAGCATTTCTTCTTGCCTTGCCCCTTCCACCGCATCTCTTGTATGGCGGTGATGTCAGCTTTCACTCTTCCGAGGACATCAACCAGCTGGGCAGAGGCACCTTCCCAATTAAGGGTCCGGACGTTCCAGGTGCATACCCTCAAATCATAGTCCTTTAAACGTTTGCCATGGTCGTCAATAAAAAGAGGTGGTCTCATCCGAGGCATTGTTGGATTTTTCATTGGATAGGATTTTTTACGTGGTGGGTCCCAAGCCCGACGCAAAACCCGCCCTGCGGGAGTTGTATATTGTTATACGTTTATATAGCGAGCCGCTTGCTCCAAGACAGACGCCCGCTCGCAGCCGCACCTTCTGGTAAACAGACGCTGCAGTTATTCCCCTCAACAAGCCCTTAAACCGAATATGTCGGAGTGGCCTTGTCGAGTTGTCGCCTTCTCACTTTAGTTCACCACCAAACAGGTGTTCGGTGGCTATCCAGAGGACACTGCGCGGAAGTCGTGAGCTGCTTGCTCCGCATGCAGAAGAATCGCTCTGGCCACCCCCAGGTGGATGGCAGTCAGAAGCTTTCCCCACTTACGTGGACTTCTACACACGGAGCCATCCTTTACTACTATACTATAAAAACAAAATTAATCACTTCAAATTTTTCAATTCAACAAACATTATACACAAAGAGAGGAAATCAATAGACAAGTTGATAACCTAATGCGAAATGATCTGATTGAACCCAGCTCGTCAAACTACAATAGTCCTTTAATTTTGGTACCGAAAAAAGATCCAACCGGCAAAAAATCATATCGTATATGCGTCGACTTCCGAGCAATAAATAAAAAGTTAATTGCCCATAAATTCCCTTTAGCTCGTGTAGACGATATTCTTGATAATCTAGGAAGAGCAAAATTATTTTCGACGCTTGATCTTTTTTCAGGCTTCCATCAAATCCCTCTACATCCTAATTCTAGAGATATAACCTCTTTTAGCACCGACAAAGGAGCTTTTCGTTGGAAATTCCTACCTTTTGGCTTAAATATAGCCCCAAATTCCTCTTCGCGTATGATGTCTATCGCATTCTCTGGCATTTCGCCTAACCAAGCGAATTGACGTGCCCCACGGTTTTATTTTAGTCTAGTCTATGCAAATGTTTATAATTCCCACGACTGTATCTATTTTATTATTTTTTGGTTTTTAGTACATTTATCTTAAACATTGCAATGTATGTATAACATAAAACCGTTTAACTTAAAAAGTTTTTTTACCTATTTTTATTTTCTAGTTTTTAGTTTTTATTTCCCATTCTGTTCAATTCATTTAGTGCTTCATTATTGCAAGGTTTCTTGCCCGTTAGTTTATTGCAGTCCAACGCCTCTATACGTACTGCCTGCAAAGTTCTTACTCTACTAAGGGCCAAATCGGACCATAAATGCGATTTTTGTAAATATAGCGACCCACGCGCCACCTATCGGAAGTTTTTTTTAGGAAAATATTTCTTTTCAAGGTAGTAATACATGTTCCGAATTTCAGCCAAATCGGACCATAAATGCGATTTTTGTAAATATAGCGACCCACGCGCCACCTAGCGGAATTTTTTTTTTAAGAAAATATTTCTTTTCAAGGTAGTAATACATTTTCCGAATTTCAGCCAAATCGGACCAGAAATGCAATTTTTGTAAATATAGCGACCCACGCGCCACCTAGCGGAATTTTTTTTTAAAGAAAATATTTCTTTTCAAGGTAGTAATACATTTTCCGAATTTCAGCCAAATCGGACCATAAATGCGATTTTTGTAAATATAGCGACCCACGCGCCACCTATCGGAATTTTTTTTTCATAATATTGCATTGTCATCGGGGTTATACATGCGTACAAAATTTCAGATTAATCGGTTGACAGGAAGAGGGTGAAATTTCAATTACTAAATTTGACCCAAGAATAAAACAAACGGGGTGAGCTAAATAAAACCTTTTAAAAATCCAACTAAAGGCATTCTTGCCGTGCAAACTCGATCAAAAACAAGACAACTGGAACAAATACAACAAACAGCAACTACTCCTCAAACTAGGCCTGAAGATACTACATTACAAGTTTATTAGAGGTCGGAAACTACCGATAGTCAGCACCATCGATAGTGTACGATAGTTCTTTGCAAACTATCGATAGTATATCGATAGTTGACGATAGTTTCGGGTGATTTGGGAGAGTCTACGGCTACGCTCACACTGTAACCGCCTTTTGTCGTCCGGCAGCAAACACATCCACAAACACATCTGTTTTAAATGAGCTCACCCGATTTCACCCGAATGTAAACAAACTTTGCCCACCTGTCCTGGTCTTATTCTTACCAATACATGAAAGTAATAGAAGATGATCCAATAAAACTTTTTTTAGTACATTGTTTTGTTTTATTTATTTATTGGCCATTTATTCTTGTTCAAAAAAATTAATATATTAACCAGAGGCCATAGCAATTATAACAAATAAATATAAAAATCACTTGATAACAATTATTGAGCAATGGAAAAATTTTTCCATCATCAATAACAATTACTCAAAGATCGATATTTTTTCGATCAGATCATAATTGTTATGAGCAATTGATATTTTTTTCGATCTTCCATAACAATTACTGGATGATGGATATTTTTTAGATCATCCCATAATTGTTATGAGCAATTTATATTTTTTCGATCTTCCATAACAATTACTGGTAATGGATATTTTTTAGATCAGTTCATAATTAATTAACACTGGACCAAATGATAGCCCTAGCCAAGCGCTTTCATTTGATACCCATTTTGCGGTGTTCGGTGTTCTATATTCGTATTCCGTATCCATATTTATCCGCTTTTCCACAATTATGAGCTGACTCAGTTATCGATAAATTTATCGAAATATATCGTAGTCCAAATAAAACCTGGGGCCATCCCCTTTCGTTTGATACCCATATTATTATTATTTTATTATTATTATTTATTTATTATAATGCATCAGTACAATAAGAACAAAGTGTCTTTTGTAGTACAACATTTGTTACAATACTATATGTTAACTTAAGTCTATACAAAAAAAAAAGAAGAAAAAAATAAAAAAAAAAAAAAACAAAAGAGAATAAAGGGTAGAGCAGTTAGATGACAAGAAGGAATAAGGGTATTACAATTATACTCTTAATGGTAAAAAATAATAAGTAAATAGTAAAATAAAATAAATAAGAAATATACAAAAGAAAAAGAAAAAAAAAATATATATATACAAAAAGAGAAGAAGAGGGAAGAAAGTTATACATAGATAGCACATCCAGAGATTTTACATTTGTACATGCATACATATATAATATCACTTTACTGATTACGAAAGTACGACAATAGAACAGTCTTAATATTGCTTTTGTTCACGCTATTACGAATACTTGTAGGAATAGAGTTCCATATACGAATAGCGTTGATGAAAAATAGTCTAGCGGATGGAAGAAAGTTATACTGCGGAACTATAAGGCCTTGTACTCGAGCGGACTTTGCAAGTGTTAACTTCTCATATAGGTAAGTAGGTGTTTTCTCATTCATGAGGTGGAAAAGAAAGATGCAGTTTCTTACCTTCAAGTACTCGTTAAGTTCACACCCTAGTAAGCTAGTTTTCCAAGCGGATATGTGTTCAAATCTCGCTAACCCGTACACATATCGCGTGACATGGTTAAATGCTACATTCAACTTATAAGCAGACTGAGAATCTAGCATGCTATACACTAGCTCTGCATAACTAATTATCGGCATAATGAGTTGGATAGCGAGCTTTCTTCTTGTGGCAATCGGCGTGAATTGGGCAGAGATTCGAAGGCTTCTCAATGTAAGGTAGACTTTACCAATTGTTGCGTTGATATGATCAGTACACGTAAGGTCAGAATTAACAACAAATCCCAAGTTAGTAACTTTAGACACCAATTTGAGAGCATGCTCACCAATATACAAGGAGGGAATATCTGAAGGCTGTAAACGTCCCTTACAAATAGGTAACACATAACACTTATTGACATTAAGACTAAGGCCGTTTTGTGCAGCCCATAACTTGACGGAAGATAAATCCTGGTTGAACTTAGAGCACAAGTTCATTGCCTGTTCAATAGTACTGGACATATACAATTGGATATCATCCGCATATGCATGAGTACGAGCATGCTGGCATACAGAGAACACATCATTTACGAATATTGCAGTGTAATTTTAATGTTTTTGGGTAATCCCATTTTGACCGATAACTCAGTTATCAATAAATTTTTCGAAATATATCGAAGTCAAAATGAAACCTGGGGTCATCCCCTTTCGTTTGATACCCATATTGTAGTGTAATTTTAATGTTTTTGGGTAATCATATTTTAAACGACCATGCGACTAGAACCCATAGTCGTATATATGTTGCTTTGACTACTTGCTAGTCAGCAATTCAAACCCTGCTTGGAATAGTTACCGTTTGTTTGGTGCCTAGTGGTCACATTTCAAATTTTCAATAAACTATCGATAGTTCAAACGATAGTCGAAAACCATCGATAGTGTGGCGAATATAATCGGTTCAGCTCACATCACTAAATGACTGAACACATCTCTAAAGAAAATTGCCAGAATAAGAAGAAGAGACCAGATAATTTCCAGTGTTGCCAGAATTTTCTAGATTGCGTTTGGCAGACTATATAAAGCGGCGAGCAGGCGCTTCGCAGTCAGTCGTAACTTAACCGTAGAAGCGTTAACATCAAGTGAAGTAAAACAACTGTAGACTTTTTAGTCGTGAAATAAAGCGGTGTGAATTAAGAAGTAAATAAAGACTTTTATTTAATAATTTAGTGATACGAACCCGATAGAAATAATCGAGCTATCGACAAATACGTAACAATTGGTGTCAGAATTGGAATTGTTAAATAAATTCCAGGACCAAGGATAACGAAGCAAGGATAACGAATCAAGGATAACGAATTTAGGATAACGAATCAAGGATAACGAAACAAGGATAACGAGACAAGGATAACGAAATAAGGATAATGGCAAAGTTAAATGATCTGAAAATCCAAGAGCTTAAAAGGGAGTTAGAAAAGAGAAACCTGAGTACAACCGGCAATAAAATTGAACTACAGCCAAGGTTAAGAGTAGCTATGGGAGCATATAACATTAATGTAGATGAGTTTGATTTCAACGATGATGTGGAAGAGGTCCACAAGGAAGAAACTCAGAAGGAAGAGGCTCCACAGTCAGTAGCAAACGTAGACATGAACTCGATATTGGCTGTACTGACACAGATGTCGGCAAAAATGGAACAACATGCACAGAGTTCATCGAAGATTGAGGAAACAATATCCGGCATTGCAGCTCAGTTCGAGGCACAAGAAGAACGCATATCCTTACAATTTAAGGCACAAGATGCGAAAATTATACAAGTTAAAGAGGTCCTTGAGGAAAGGCAAGACAAAATTGAGGACACTGTAAAAAAGTTGGAAGCCCGTCTTCAGGATATTCAACTAAGTCGTCCAATCGCTTCAACTGCTACACAGAAGATTAAACCTCCGTCGTTTGATGGAAGTGGTCCATTTCAAGTATTCAAGCTACAGTTTGAGAAAACGGCAGTTGTAAATAATTGGAGTGCGGAGGACAAAGTCGCTGCCCTGTTCGTAGCATTGAAAGGACCTGCAGCAGAAATATTACAGACTGTTAGCGAGGGCGAAAGGAACAGCTATGACGCAATAATGGGTGCCGTTGAAAGACGTTATGGTAGCGAGCACAGGAAGCAGATATACCAAATGGAGTTGCAGAATCGCTTCCAGAAACCGAATGAGACGTTACAAGAATTTTCTTCTGAGATTGAGAGGCTAGCTCATTTGGCAAACGCAGGAGCACCTCAAAAATTCATCGAAAGAATGAAAATTCAAAGCTTCATCAATGGAATACGAGATATTGAAACAAGGCGGGCTACCTATTCAAATCCAAAAGGAACTTTCGCTGAAACGGTCTCATATGCCTTGACGCAGGAAACGGCATCTCTATTGAGCAAGCCCACTTACAAGGCTCATCCTGTGGAAGTGGAAACGCCAGACTTACTAAGCAAAATATGGGAGGCGTTGAATGAAATGCAGAAAAAGGAAAGTAATGCTGTGAAATGCTTCAGATGTGGAAAAATAGGACATATAGCACGTCACTGCAGCAATAGTTCCAGTAAGTTCAGCACTACAGATGGGCGCAAGCGCAAGACTGATGGGTATGAACAAGCGCCCAAATCAACTGAGTCGTTAAACTAAAGCGGGCCAGCCAAAAGGGGCGTGGGCTGGTCCCCACAATGGAATGCCCCATAATCTCTGTCTCTCAGTTGGGAAAAAGCAAGAGTAATGTTACTATTGGTGGTTTCGTGGACGGAATGGAGCGCATGTTGACTGTGGATACGGGAGCATCTCATTCCATAATTCGATCTGACTTGGTAAAGAAGGAAGTAAGGCCATTGTTTGGAGCAAAATTGCGTACGGCAACAGGCGAGGATACCCAAGTCCTAGGGGAAGTTACATGCGAAGTTGTAATTGGAAAAGTTGTCGTACTACAGACCTTCATAGTGGCGCAAATTGTTGATGAAGTCATAATTGGCGTGGACTTCCTAATCGACCAAGGCATTAAGATTGACATGAAAAACAAGGTTATGAGTTAAAAAACTTGGAGGTGCCGCTAAATTTTGGCTACGATAAGAGATACAGCAGTAAGAAAGTGCTCGTGGAAGAGAATCAGCAGATACCACCAAAGTCGAAGGCAATTATTTGGGCGAAGATTGATGGAGATTGTGGGACAAACAAATTGTGGGTTGTCGAAGCAGAAACAGAAATTTAATCAGATGTACTTGTTGGAAAAACCCTGGCTATGACAAAAGAAGATGGACGAATACCAGTAAGAGTACTTAATGAGTTCAAGTCACCAATCAAACTCTCCAAAGGTGCTATCTTGGGAAAATGCGAAGAGGTTGACACCATCATGAATTGCGAACAATCCCAAGGAGAAGTTTCTACTGGCAATACAGATCTTTCAGATGAAATAAATGCTTGGACAGAAGAACTGCAGGAGAATCACAAAAGAAAGGCGAAAGAATTACTTACCAAGTACTCCAGCATATTTGACAAGGATGGTACAAAACCAAGCAGGACAAATATTGTGAAGCATCAGATTGACACCGGTGATGCAAGGCCAATCCGCCAGGCTCCTCGCAGCGTTCCAGTAGCTAAACGTCAAATGGTGAGCCAGATTATACAAGAAATGAGCGACAGTGGGGTAATTGAACCATCAGTCAGTCCATGGGGTTCTCCGGTAGTACTTGTTAAAAAGAAAGATGGCAAGATAAGATTCTGCGTTGACTACCGGAAACTGAATGATGTAACAAAAAAGGATAGTTACCCATTGCCAAGAATTGACGACACTCTGGACTCGCTATCTGGAACGGAATGGTTTTCAACACTGGACTTGAAAAGCGGCTATTGGCAAGTCGAAGTAAAAGAGGAAGATAAGGAGAAAACAGCCTTCAGTATTGGCGATGGTCTTTGGCAATTCACGGTGATGCCATTTGGATTATGTAATGCCCCAGCTACCTTTGAGCGACTTATGAATCAGGTACTGAAAGGATTACACTGGAAAACATGTCTTGTGTACCTGGACGATATAATTGTACTGGGAAAACGCTTTGATGAACATCTCGAAAATTTGGAGGAAGTTTTCCGAAGAATAGCTGGCGCTGGTCTCAAGTTAAGTCCTAAGAAATGTGCATTATTCAAGAAAGAAGTAAAATACTTGGGACATAAAGTGACTATAAAGGGCATCTGCACTGATAACGAAAAAATAGAAGCAGTAAGAGATTGGCCAAGACCTCGGAATCTACATGAATTGCGAAGCTTTCTTGGGCTGTGCACATACTATCGCCGATTTGTACCCAATTTTGCCAGCGCAGCAAATAGTCTCACGGAGCTTATGAGGAAAAATAAGACGTTTGAGTGGAGGAAGGAACAAGAAATGGCTTTCCAAATGCTAAAATATCGGCTTTGTACTGCTCCAATGCTAGCATACCCGGTTGGATACTGATGCGAGTGGTTATGCTATAGGAGGTGTTTTGTCACAGGAAATCGACGGGCAGGAGAAGATTATCGCATACTACAGCCGATCAATTGGGAAACCGGAAAGAATTACTGTGTAACACGAAGAGAACTATTGGCATTGGTAGAATGCATCAAACACTTCCATAAGTACCTCTATGGTCAGCGATTCCACGTCAGGACTGAGCATGCAGCGTTAAAATGGCTTTTGAAATTCCGAACCTCCGGCAGTTAGCAAGGTGGATTGAGCGACTTTTCTATAGACCATCGTAAAGGCTTTGTACTGCTCCAATGCTAGCATACCCGGTTCCAGAAGCGAGGTTTATTTTGGATACTGATGCGAGTGGTTATGCTATAGGAGGTGTTTTGTCACAGGAAATCGACGGGCAGGAGAAGGTTATCGTATACTACAGCCGATCAATTGGGTAACCGGAAAGAAATTACTGTGTAACACGAAGAGAACTATTGGCATTGGTAGAATGCATCAAACACTTCCATAAGTACCTCTATGGTCAGCGATTCCATGTAAGGACTGATCATGCAGCGTTAAAATGGCTTTTGAAATTCCGAAATCCGGAGGGTCAGTTAGCAAGGTGGATTGAGCGACTACAAAATTATGACTTTTCTATAGACCATCGTAAAGGCAGTACCCATGGAAATGCTGATGCAATGTCGCGGCGACCATGTAATCTTGAATGCACGCATTGCTCTAAAGCTGAGGAGAAGGAAGACATCATAGATGTTCGGCTAATGACAATAACATCCACAGACGAATGGGATGCGGAACAACTAAGGAAGTGTCAGCTAGAAGATTCAGATATGGCACGTGTAATGATTGGTTTGGAACAAAATGAACGACCATCAAAAGAAGAGATGTCAGCAGAGAGTCCTGTTGCCAAATCATATTGGGCACAGTGGAATAGTTTGCAATTGGCAAATGGTTGCCTACATCGTGTTTGGGAGAGTGAAGATGGTCAAAGTTCTAAAACATTGATAGTTGTTCCAAGGAAAAGAATACCGGATGTGCTAAATGAACTACACAATGGTCCAAGTGGAGGTCATCTTGGAGTAACAAAGACGGTAGAGAAAATCAAGAAGGTGTTTTATTGGGTCGGCTGCCGTCAGACAGTTGTTGAGTGGATTGCGAACTGCGATGTGTGCATAAAGGCTAAGGGTCCCAAAGCCAGGAGTCATGGGCTGATGAAATAATACAACTCAGGAGCACCATTTGAGAGAATTGCCATGGATGTAGCTGGGCCATTTCCTACTAGCAAACTTGGAAACAAATATGTACTGGTGGTCATGGATTACTTCAGTAAATGGCCGGAGGTGTACCCGATTCCAAATCAAGAAGCAGAAACTATAGCCGAAGTATTCACCAACAATTGGGTGATGAGATATGGTGCACCTATAGAGCTACATTCTGACCAAGGAAGGAACTTCGAATCAGAGATGTGCAAGACACTGGGTATTAGGAAAACCCGAACAACTGCGTTACATCCACAATCAGACGGCATGGTAGAAAGATTTAACAGAACATTAGAGGAACATTTACGAAAAGTGGTGGACAAGTTCCAGAGAGATTGGGACACTCATATTCCTCTGTTCCTGATGGCATATCGATCGGCCGTACACGATACAACAGGTCAGACTCCTGCAAAAGTAATCTTTGGTAGTGATCTTCGATTGCCAGCTGACTTGAAATTTGGGATAAATGCCGATACGGGAATAAATGCCAGACAGTCTAACAACGTTCTGGAAGAGGAAATGAGAGAAATACATGAACTTGTAAGACAGCGAACAAAGATCATGAGTGACAAGATGAAGGCCAGATACGACAAGGCGATGAACTCAGAAGGATTTGTTGAGGGAGATTTAGTTTTGCTATACAACCCGCAGCGAAAGAAAGGTTTGTCCCCGAAATTGCAGTGTACTTGGGAAGGGCCCTACAAAGTGATTAAACGGCTCAACGATGTTGTGTATCGCATACAAACGATTGGAAGACCGAAGAATAAAATGAAAGTGGTTCATCTGGAAAGGCTTGCAGCATTTGGAACGAGTAATGTGTCAGATCGGGACGATCAGACTTAGGCACTCTGCACACGAAGCGTACTGCTTTAGACGCGTATTAGATACTACAGACGAAAGATGTACGCTTTGATGTCGCGCACGTATATTTCAATTGAGGGCTGCACACGAGTCGTCAGCTTCATGCATTCGTCAAAGTATGCTGGCTACATGTCGCTTGGCGTAAAGCAGTGCTGGTAGCTAGGCGTACTACGCTTAGATAACAGGAAGAAGAAGATGTTTGTTTACATTTTTCCACTTGGTGGAATTTATGAAAGCAGTAAACTTTGTGTAAAAAATCGGAAAAAATGGGTGTATAATCAAAGAAAATGGAAGATTCCCTAAAATTTTTCATCTTTTCTATTTAAAGCTTCGAAATTTAAAGCAAATACCGTATTATTAATTTGTTTGTTTGTTTGTGCAGCGAAGTTTCATGTCGCTTCATGTGCAGATCTTGAGGCGTAGAGAAATCGACGCTACATGAAATGTCTCGTACGCGTCTATGACGATACGCCTCGTGTGCAGAGTGCCTTAGGTGGAGGGCAGTGTGGCGAATATAATCCGTTCAGCTCACATCACTAAATGACTGAACACATCTCTAAAGGAAATTGCCAGAATAAGAAGAAGAAACCAGATAATTTCCAGTGTTGCCAGAATTTTCTAGATTGCGTTTGGCAGACTATATAAAGCGGCGAGCAGGCGCTTCGCAGTCAGTCGTAACTTAACCGTAGAAGCGTTAACATCAAGTGCAGTAAAACAACTGTAGACTTTTTAGTCGTGAAATAAAGCGGTGTGAATTAAAAAGTAAATAAAGACTTTTATTTAATAATTTAGTGATACGAACCCGATAGAAATAATCGAGCTATCGACAAATACGTAACAATAGTGTAAGATGTTCAGAAACCATGGATAGTGACGATAGTGCCATCGATAGTGCCATCGATAGTTTCCGACCACTAAAGTTTATGATAAATTTTCTTATGATTTTTCGAAAAAGATTCCGGGAATAAAAACTCAAATAATATAATAATATAAACGAATAAATATAACGATAAAGATGATAAAATTTCAAGTTTACAAATCTATGCACATTTAAAACACAAGAAAATGGAACTTTTTAATTTTGCAAATGTTAACGAAATGACAAATCTAGATGAGTTATTTTCGAAGCTTGAATTAGAAGCTAACAAACGCAGTATTAAAGAGTTGGAATGGCCAAAAAAACGATATATTTTTCAAACATTTTCAAATATCAAATTTTAAAAATAGCGGAAATAGAATTTTAAAATCTTTAAAAATAATATTAACAGAACCAATAGAAACAGTGACACGAGAAACAGTGACAGACGAAGATAAGAAACAAAAATTAATGAAGATTTATCACAATGACCCAATTTCTGGCGGACATTTTGGCAGCAAAAAACTATACGCAAAATTAAGAACAAAATATTACTGGAAGAATATGACGCGTGAAATTGCCAAATTCGTTAAAAATTGTGATAAATGTTTGTTAAATAAAGCAAAGCCCAAAAATAGAGAGAATTTAGAACTAACGCCAACACCATGCAAACCTTTTGAAATTGTTGTTATTGACACGATAGGGATGCCTCAATCAGATTGCGGTAACAAGTTCGCTGTTACCATGAGTAAATATTTGGTTACCGTTGCGATCCCTGACAAAAGTGCAAAAACTGTTGCTAGAGCCATTTATGAAAATTTTATATTAACATATGGCGTTATGAAAGTTATAAAAACAGATCTAGGGACTGAATACAAAAATGAATTTTTTTCAGAAATTACTTCACTTTTAAATATCAAACATAATTTTTCTACGGCATACCATCATGAAACTCTTGGTACTATAGAACGTAATCACAGAGTATTCAACGAATACTTGCGGGCATACCTTAATGAAAATTTTTCCTACTGGGATGTTTACCTCAAGTATTTTACATTTTTGCACAATAAAACAACAAACACAGCATTTGAAAATAAGTTCACTCCGTTTGAATTAATAATAATAATACAATGGCGCTATTATAACTCTGACGAGTTTTATGGCCGAGCTTCTCTCCCAATTCGAGGTGTGCTCCTTTTTGTTTTTCCTACTAATTGGGTGGACCTACGGTTTTATGCCGACTCCGAACGGCGAATGCATTTTTTTGTGAGAAGCTTTTTCATGGCAGAAATACTCTCGGAGGGTATGCCGCCCATTTTTACTAATTGAAAAATTGTTTTGGTGTTTGGCTCGGACCGTGGTTTGAACCCGAGACCTCTGGCACAGCAGGCGAGCACTCTACCCACTGCACCACAGCGGCCCGTTTGAATTAGTTTTCGGAAAAAAAGCTATTTTACCGATTGAACTTGAAAACAATAAAATCGACCCGATATATAACGTAGATAATTACGCGAAAGAATTAAAATACTTACTACAAAAATCACACGCGCTTGCACAAAAATCCGTTAACAAATTTAAACTTCAAAATCATACCGGATATAGCAAACATTCGAAGCCAATATAACTTAGTGAAAATGACAGAATTTTAGTACAAAAAGAACCAAGAGACAAACACTCAAGTATATATAAGGGTCCGTTCACAGTAGCAAACGTGGATGAAGTCAATGTTACATACATTGATGAAAACAATAACAATAACAGGAAAACAGTACATAAGAATAGAATACATAGAGTAGTCAACTAAGAACAAAAATTTTCTGAATTTTGAAATATGTAAATCTTATTGCTAATCTAAGTTCAAATTTAGAAATTAAATTCACATTTATTAACTTTAATACTTAAATGTAAATTGATATCTATATTTAATAAATACTTTAAGCTATTTATAATTAGCTTTAAGTTTCTGTACATGTGCATTTCAAATTTTTTTATTAAAAACCAAAATGTAAATTGTTATGAACAAACGAGTAGTAAAAGGGGGAAAATCACATGTACATACATATATATTCAAATTACAACTCGTTCCTTCATAACAATTCACATCATCCGGGTCAAGAAGAATTCGGCAAATTTGGCCAATTGACGAATCCTTCTTTTCGTAGGAGGGTGATGTAAGGTGGCAACACTGCCCATCTGATAAATATGGCAGCACCACCCATGAGTACTAAAGGTTGAATAAAAGCTGAGCTGAAAGGTATTTCATCCTCTCAAAATGAAATGAAATAACATAAAACTCAAGACGGTAATGGCGGAGATATTGACGGATTACTAATCTTATTACTTCTTAGCGCGAAAACTGAAATTTTAAAATATATCGAAAACTGTTCTACTTTTGAACCATTTGATTACATATTTAGAATCAGAAGGAATACATAGGAATCAAATATCAAATGTCGAGGATATTTTTTTGTCGGGTAGTGTTATCAAGAGATTTCCAATAAACAAGTATTTTAAATTTTATTTTACTTTATAACGGTTTGTATTTTTAAATTCATGTGCATATATCGTCGTACCATACGAAAACTAGCATACGTTTTTTTTTTTGCTGACGAAAACTAAGAAGTTCGACTCTTGGCTGACGAAAAATAACAAGCTCGACTTTTGGCCGACGAAAAGTTACAAGTTCGACTTTTGGCTGACGAAAACTATCAATTTCGTTTAAACAACAACACTTTTAATGTAAAAACAGTATATAATTACTGATACTTTTCGTCAGCCAAAAGTAAAATGTTCTACTTTTCGTACAGAATTTTTTATTGCTAGCTTTCGCCGATATGTATGTTTATTGGTTGGGTAAAAAAAGTTATAAAAAAACATAAAACAAGTAAGAGAGAAATTAAACATTAAATATTCCGATTTTCTTTAATTTATAGGTACCTCCAATTCTGTGGGTTGTTTATGCAAATATTTATAAAAAAAAATTGTAATGATCTTAGCAATTGAAGTGGAGAAGTTTTACCCCAAAATGTATGGTTGGTTGTAGGGGAGCTATAGCCGTGTTTCACATACGGTGATCCTAACCCAGATAAAAATTTTTGCATGTAAATGCAACAACAACGATTTCAGCTCGATTAAACCAGATAAATTGCTGGTTCAATTTATGATCCGCCCTGTTCGATTTCTTTTTTCAGTGTTGATTTGGCAGCACAGTGCTTTTTTGATTTGGCAGAACTGAAAAGTGACATTTTGTATGTATACATATATATACATATACCCTGCAGTAAATTTGTTTCACTACTAAATAATCATTGATGATTCTTTGTTGAATATTCATCACTATCGTTTTGCGTTGGTGCAAGCGAGCAAGCTATATTGAAAAAACCAAACGAAATACCAACAAAATACCATCTAGGCGGTTAAAAACCAACGAGCCAGCTTGTATTTCGGTAGGTTTTTTGACATTCGGCAGGTTTTCTGATAAATTTTTCAACAACAACTATAAAATAAATTATATTTAAAATAAAAAATATATGGAAATACAAATTTTAAATTTGCCTCTTGTAAGCTTCTGCTTTGGCCGTAAGGGGAAAGAAGTCCGGAAGAAAAAATATACTGCGCACTGGCTTCTCCTTATAACATGGAATACATAGCTATCCCGCCATTTGAGTTTCATAATTTATTTCAGTAATTTAAATTCAAATTTCCAAAAAAATAATTTTTGAAATAACTATTATTTTCATTTAGTTTGAAGTTTAATGTCAATCAAATTGTTTTTGAGGGAGTATTTATCTCTTTTCAACGTACAGAAGAATTGTTTTTGTATTTTGATTTTCGGTGGGTTTTCCAAACCAAAAATACCAGAGAAAAAACGTAGTGTCATATAGGCATAAGGAAAGCAAACCATTTATTTGAAAAAATTCAGCAGCCTTTATATGAAAGTATTCACTGATGCCTCCTCAGTTGAATTTCAACAGTGATTCATAAAGGATTCATTTCAGATTTTTACTGCGGGGTATATGTTTGTATATGTATATACACAAGCAGCTGTCGGCCATATTTTTCATTCAGACGCCGTGAAAAAACAAAACAAATTATGGAAGCAACACATAAAATATGAGTATAAAGGTCATATAATTAAATTATATATAAATTTGCCTCAAATAATTCTTGATCCATGATTTTTTATTTTGTTTTCTTTTACTTTCTCAAATCACAAATGGTTTGTTGATATTTCTACTTCTTTTTACTTCTTTTCAAGTGCAGCCAAATTTCATTATGATCCGGATTGTTTCAGTAAAAATTTATCTTGACCCAGACCCAGATGTAATAACTGAAATGCGCCTTATATGTTATAATGGTCCAATTTGTCCGATTCCGACAAATGATCAGCGTATCTTAACAACTGAGGAACTAGCTCATGATTCTGATAATATCGGTATATACTTTGGTGGGTCTAATTTTTCTCCTACTGGAACTTTCGACAAACCTGTTTTGGCTCAATCTTATAATACCATTTTGTATCCATGAAGGGTATAAAATTGCTTATTTTTTCCTAGCTAACTTCTTACTTTAATGCGCTTATGAAATTTGCTTGTACATGTTCGACCAGCCGATAATTCAAGATTAAATAAATGCTGCAAAAACTCATGCACACTTTCACACAATGCGAATGTAATAGAAACTCATGCAAATAATTAATTTTTTTATAGGTATTATTATTCATATAAAACTATTAAAAGGCGAATTCCCCAAAATTCCCCAAATCATAGCACTCCCCAAAAATTACTCAAATATTAAAAAATTCCCCAAATTTGGGGAATTACCCACAAAACGACAACGCTGAGTGTATAGCAAACAGTAAGGTTGTTCTCTCTGTGTGATTTTGGCCTGGCAAATTTGCCGAGATGACATAAGTGTGATAAATTTGCCGAGGACAACAACAAAATACACGTCTTGTCAAATTTGGAGCTTCGGCAAATTTCTCATACCCCAACCCGTGATATTTGATATCATGAGAAAAATATCACGGGAAATGCAACCATGTTATTACATTCACAATAGTCTTCTATGAGAAGCGAGTTTAAATTTATGTTTCTAGTTCCTTTTTTAAGTATTTTATTTTATTCAGATAAAAAATTAATTAATTCGAAATTGAAGCAAGCAAAGCAAAGCGACAAGAGTCGTATAAAGAGTGGAAAGAATATGACTAACATGCTAGTTCACAATGAAGTCAGTTCGAATTTTATTTTCTTAAAGGTGCGCTCTCTCTGTGTGAGAAATTTCTCAAGATATCATGATATCTCGGCAAAAAGATTAGACAGAGAGAACAACCTTAGTGAAATGGCTCTGGGATGCGTAGTCGAAATTAGATAAAAAAAAAGACGATATGTCATCGGCACATGTCAAAATCGGGGACAGATTGGTATGGCGGCGACTTCCGGGGGTACAGATTGGTATGGCGGCCGGATGTGGTTGTTGTAAGAAAAGGGATGACATGGTCGTAGCAATCAAGACAGAAACGCAATTCCGGAATTGGGAATTGAAAAAACCAATTCATAATTCCGAAAAGAAATTAAGGCTGAGTTCCTAAAACGCAATTCCCAGAAAGAGCGTAAACGCCAGCTATTCCACGAATAACATGTGCAGGAATGTAAAATCAACAACCTACAAAACAGAAAGAAGAAGAGCAACTTATATTGCATTCACGATCGTCATTGGGCCATAACAACAACTTCAAAATCAGCTGAGCACAGCTGTTCGACCTTTTTAACACACATCCCAGAGTCAAGTCACTGTTCTCCGTACATAATGCTTTCGACTAGGGACACGAACAAAGTATACTCTATATAGTAATAGCATTGACAGACGGCAGCGATAATCCGGAATATCTAGCTAATTCGGACTTAACTTGAGAATTAACTGGAGGTAATCCGGAATATCTCTTGAGTTAGTCCCCAAACTTTAGCGGATTATAGCATTGACAGACGGCAGCGATAATCCGGAATATCTAGCTAATTCGGACTTAACTTGAGAATTAACTGGAGGTAATCCGGAATATCTCTTGAGTTAGTCCTCAAAATTTTAGCGGATTAGAGCATTTTGTAATGACATCCCTGGTGAAAAATCTCTATTGTGAATGAAAGGGAAGAAAAAGAAGAACCCAAGGCAGATCTAGGAAGGTAGGTACATAAGTGAATTCAGAAATTTCGAATGTAATTTGTTATTGTAGAGTGTAATGTCAAAATGATATTTCGCCGTGGTTGAAATCTGAATTCGTTTGGGACTCGCCCATTCCTATTGAACATGATGTGATTTCGTTTTGACATTACCCTACCTTTGGAAATAAAACAAGAAGTTTTTAAATTCGCCGCTGGGCCTACCTTCCTTCAGCTGTTTTGTTAATCCGCAAAACTTGCCGTCTGTCAGGGTAAAACTTTAATCGAATTAAGTGTTTAGGTAATCGGGATTATAACTGCAGTCTGTCAATGCTATAAGATAACTTGGCAATCGATGAAAAACAGCTGTGATCACCTGTTTTTAATACCACGTTTTACAACCCTGCGTCACAGTTGGTCACAGGGTTTCACTTACATGGGCATAGAAAAGTTGCGCTGGATCATTTTAAACTGATTATAAAACTATAATAAAAACTTGAAATTAACAATTATAAATGCATTAAGTGGTTTTCTTTTGTGGTATTTATTGTTCCTCTTCTGATTTTCATATGCGTAATTGCATTTTTGTTTATTTTTAATAAACTTCAAAATCATTTCATAGTTACTTAAGAGTGCAACTATGTTGTTTGTTTCTATATTTTTCTTCTCTCCTTATTCTTTGTTTACAATTTGGCAAATAGCCGCTTGAATTAAATAAATTAACTTCTAATTGGAAACTGTAATTAATACAGCGCTAACAAATATTATTCGGCAATTATCATCCTTATCCAAACATGTGGAAGATATATTTAGTGAATTGGGAAATATTAGTAACGGTGCGAATTCGCTACAGACCCGAATAAATAATTTATTAATAAAAGTTTACCCAGTTGGATAGCATAATGGAGGATGTTCCATTGATTGATATTAGAAGGAAAAAGGCTTTCGATCCACTAAAATCTTTGATCAGAAAATCTTTTCACATTCAACAATGCCAGCGCCTATGTTAGGAACTTATACGATGTGCGATAAGCCACCACCTTCAAATAAATTAATAGCTGATGATGGCAAAGGTGGGCTTAAATTTTATACGGGCCCAAATTACTTTTTTGATTTGTGGCGGCAAGAGATGTTAAAAAACACCGAAAGGGTTATGCATGATAAGGGAAAAACTAAATGGGACAAAGCAAGATTGAGGAAATAGTAGTTCCACTGCTCCGGGAAGTAAAGAAAAGAGCTAGAAAGCCGCACAATACCAGAGAGAAGAAAATCTTAGTTGCTATCGTGAGTAGCGGTTGTGGAACTGTTGAGTCTTTGTCTTAGAAACGCACAGTTCCGGTCAGCTCAACAGTTGGCCACTTTTCTCCATTTTTTCCATCACTAATTTTGTTCGGTACTTGAGCTCAAAATATATTCATCTAGCTAATATATTCATCTAGCAGTTTCTAAGACGTAGCTGTTTAACTCAACTGCTACCCAACTGTTGAGCTCAACACATGTGGAGCCGCTATGTCTTAGAAACTCACCCATAAATGCCGAGCAACAATCATTATCAAGACCAATCTATACAGGTCCTCTTATGTGAAGCAAAATAGGTGATTACAGTTAGATGGCGTCTTTCAAGAATGTCAAAAGCAGAGAAAACGCGAGCGAACACACAACCGAACACACAAACGCACAACCGAACACACAAGCTATTTCCACGAAAAACACGTGCAAGAATGCAAAATCAAAACAAAAGACAATAGTTTGACATAAGCTACAAACTCGCGTAAGAAGAGCTACTCTCCCTTGCATGGACCTTCTATAGTTAGGTTATGATTCATTATCAAACACCAAATTATATCATTAACCCCAGCGGGTTAGGGGGCTTAGAATATACCCGTGGTAAGGAATGCCTGTCGTAAGAGGCGACTAAAATCCACCGGCCTAGAAGGTTGAATATGGCCAAAAAAAATCGTTCGCACGACAGTCGGGCTAGTGTCAGAAGGGACTAGTACCCGAGCGTACCGGATTTATCCGGCAAAGGACTGTCCCATCCCCTACACTCCCCAGAACCTTCGCGGAGTGTCTTGGTGGCTACAACAACAACAACATTAACATGGAAGCGAGATATACATATGTACATAGCAGTAAGTATACATGTAGCCTTGGACGAGTGTAGTTATTATTAATACCTATTATAACTTTAATCTTTTTTTTTGTAGATATGAGAATCTGTGAGTCGCGAGATCGTTCTAATTCTATTAGTTTAGGAAACGTTGGTGATCCCTTCAAGCAATTGGTGGAATTCGTAGTTCCGGCACACTATTTACAGCAGAGTACATGGGAAATAGTGAGGGCCGGGTTTACACCTCTCCACCACGCCTAGAAAAAACGGTTCACAAAACTGAAGACCACAACTGTAGGAGGATTATATTTCCCGAGATATTCCTTCTGAAAGTTGTGAAATTTACTATGCAAAACACTATACACACACACAAATGTGCGTCACCACTGAGGCTTTATATCACCCAACAAACATATTTCACGGTTCAAAATTACGTTTGTACAATTTTGCGAGTTGAAATGGCCGCAAAGGTACTGTAGACCGGGCTATAGATATTACTCAGGAAAGAGAATTCTACCAGCTGTGGGTTATTTTTTATAAGCGCGGCCGAAGGCCGCCTACGCTGAAGGGTGTACTACGCAGAAGGACATCACCGTGGCGGTAGCCACGGTTATAACACACGACCGGACTTGGATGGCGTAGCCCAGGGTTATTTTTTTAAAGCGCGACCAAATGCCGCCAACGCAGAAAAGTGTTCTGCGCAAAAGCACTGTGGACCGGGCCATAGATATTACTCCGGAAAGAGAATTCTGCTGGCTGAGGTTTATTTTTTATAAGCGCGGTCGAAGGCCCCCAACGCAAAAGCTGTTCTCCGCAAAAGTTTTTTCTTTATCTTCTCTCTAATAAAAGAAAATGTGGTGACGACAAACACACGCACATTTGTGTGTGTGTATAGTGTTTTGCATAGTAAAATTAGCAACTTTAGCAACAAATATCTCGGAAACTATAAGCCTCCGGCAAGTTTGGTTTTCAGATTTGGGATCTGTGATAGCCCCTCTACACCCCTGTATAAATAATTTTTCTCGGAGCGTGCTGGAATAATGGAAAAACTTCCCAAAAATCCTATAAAAACGCCTTTCCACCACCATTTATTTATTTTTGCTTTCCACTCTTTCGTTTTAAAACCGGAGAGAAAGAATACATAAACAAGCGCAGGGTTGCATTTTAGCGTATACTTTTCATTTGATGATACTTTTCATTTGATGATACTTTTCATTTGATGATGATGACGATAAAATAAAAGAATAAACCGTGCACGTGGCAAGAACTATAAAATATGTCTTCTTAAAAGAGCATAAAATGGCAATTGGTACCAAGGTTGCGTGATTTTGATTTGGCTGAATCACGAATCAAAAATATTTTCTGATTCTTGATTTAAAATATTTTCAAATAAAAGATAATTTTTATTTGTGATTCGTTTCAAAATAGAATCAAGAATACCCTTTGATTCGTGATTTAAACTATTTTCAAATAAGAGATAAATTTGATCTGTGGTTCGTTTCACAAAAGAATCAGAAATTCCATTTGATTCGTGATTCAAATCAAAGATAAATTTTATTTGTGATTCATTTCTCATATTTTTTGATTCTTGATTCAAACTTGATTTCGAATCAAAATTATTTAGTTTACGTATGTTTTTACATGGCCGTTTTTTCTAATAAAACTGGCCAATAGCTCATATAAAATTCACACAAAATTATTTAGAATCAAAATCTGATTCGAATCAGATTTTTGATATTTTTTGAATCTTGATTCTAAATAAATTTTTGATCCGAATCAAACTTTTGGTTCGAACCAATTTTTTTATTCGAATCAAAAAATTATTTTGAATCAAAAATGTATTTCAAATAAAAAATACTTTAATACGTGATTCCACCATCCCGCTCGAGTTGAGGAAATGCAAAAAATCTAAATTGTCAACAAACGTCTAGGGTGTATGTAAGAAATTGCAAGCAGATTTTCACAGTTGCCTTAGCCAAGCATTTGCGCGTAAAAACATATGTATATACTTACATATATATCTGTGGCAATTTGCAATAATCGCTTAAGTCTTAAAATATGATTTCGAGATAAATTGATTTTTATATTCGAAAGCGATTCTTAAAAAATCATAAAAGTCGATTAAAAACTATGGACGTAAAATCAGTAAGCCATTCACAGTGTTAGGATCAAATTTTGTAAATAAAACAAAAAGTCATGAAGAAATTAGATTAAGTATATACGCCTACTTTGGCTGTTATAGCAGGTTTAATATACCTCTATTGTAAGTTAAGCCTAAATGTTTTTATTTATATCTTTTGATTGAATTAAGTTATAAGCATGGGGGTTTTACAGAAATATAGAGTTTTAAAGCTTAGTATCGACCTCTCAAGAAACGCAAAAGTTCCATATAAAATGACGTACAAGAAATGCTCAAGAAATTTTTCTTGTGAAACTTTCTTGAGCGAGTATCGACCTCTCAAGAAATTTAATACACTTTTTTACCACTATTTTTCAACATAATGCGAACACAGCAACACAGGTTTTGCCAAGAAATATATCATCGAGCATTTATTTCTCAAAGAAATTTTGACGTTTGTTGGCTTTTGTTACGTGTTGATAAAAATTGTGGTGAAAATGGAAAAAAATAATCGGAAAAATAGAGTGCACAATTTTTCTAATGATACAAAGCGGAAGTTGGCGTTGCTTTATTATATCTTTTCCATTTCGGCCATTAATATACCACAGTTTAGCAGTAATATAAGGTCATCATCGTCGCTTTCGATGATTTCCTAAAATAAAAACAATATAACCCTATTGAAAACATATTGTAGCGAAGCTTTCTTGTTGCCCCGTTGCTTCTTTAATAGTTGCTGGGGTATACTCGCCGTGTCCAGGGTTCGGTTACAATAAATTTGTAAATTTGGGACGCCGTGCAAATTGTCTTCATGTAATTTTATTCACTCCTTAAATCATTAAATATGTACAATAAATTAACCACATTCTCTTTTCTATAACTTCAATTCACATCTTATATTTTCTATTTTATTAGGGTATGAGTTAACGGGTCGGTCGTGTTCCGTTAAGCGGATCCCGTTAGTAGGTGCGTGTGTTGGTGTAACCCTGACGCTGGCGTAGCTGTCCAACGATGACGTTAACGGGCCGGTCGGGTTCCGTTAGGTGGATCCCGTTAGTGGATGCGTGTGTTGGCGTAACTCTGACGCTGGCGTCGCTGCTAACGGTGACGTTGCTCTGTCTGGCGTAGGTGTCTCTGCGCTTTGGCACTCGGGCGCTAGCGTCGCGGCTTCGTGGTATATTCGCGGCGCGGTTTACGTCGGCACGTACGGGCGTGCGTCGCCTGTTTATAGTCGCGGGGGGACCTTCGCGCGTGATCTAAAGCGGTGTTTGGAGGTAGAACCGTTACGCCCACAAACTTTAAACCACGACTCGCTCTGCGAAACTATTCTTGGTAGAACCGATCTACAATCAAGAAGCGCTTCACTAGTAGCTCCGGTCGCAACCACGGCTCCGTGCCAGGGTTGCCGGAGACAACTTTTTTTTCCTACCAAAAGTTGGTCGGCAACCCATCCAAATCCTACCAAATTTTTTTTCCACTTTTAAAATTTTTTTCTTCAATTTGAAGTTTATTGAAAATATATTCATTTAGTACAATAAAAACAAAAAAATCAGTACATATAACAATTCATTTAGTGCATGTACCTACTCATACACATCTATGTGTAATCACACATACAAAAAATTAGTTTATCACAACTTTACAGTTCAGTTCAATTTTAAATACATAAGTTAAAGGCACATAAAGTACATAAATATATATTTATATGTATATTTTAATAAACATATAAAGTCTGTAAAAGAACTACTTCTATACTAACTACTTTGCCTTGCATTCACAGGTAATATTTTTCATATTAATATTTAAAAAAAAAAAAAAAACAAGTAAGGAAGCCTAAGCTCGAGTGGAATCGAACATTAGATACTCAGCTGTATGCTTTCATTGTTTGTTTGCGTTTGATGGAAACACGGTGTAATTTATATAAAGCGAGTGCTGCATAAAGTGGGCGTAGCCACACCCATTTTCAAAATTTTTATCAATCATCCAACTAAGCATATGAATATTAGTTTTTGTGCAAAATTTCATTCCTTTATGACTTCCAGTTACAAAGATGTCACGTTACAAATTTCCAAAGCGTGTTCCAGAAATATCTTTGCTAAAAAGTATATAAAAAGTCATAAACCGATTTCAATAAATTTTTGCGTGTATATAAACACAAGTTATAAAAGTGTATAAACCAAGTTTCGTCATAACATCTCAATTATTTGTCGAGTTATAGGCTAAGAAATCTCGTATATTCCTTTCTCTAAAAAGAGGCGGTGCCACACCCATTTTCCAAAATTTTTCTACTTTTTGTTTCCGGTCTATTGTGGAACTCATGCCACAAAATTTCAATGAATTACCTTTATATTTGACAAAGATATCGCTTAAAATGTGGTCGTCAACCGATTTTGGCAATTTTTAGTCCAAACATTTGCCGAAGTAAGTATATTACGTACATCAAATTTCATCGATATATCTTCAACGGTTTCTGAGTTAGGACTCATAAAACTTTCAATGTTTGCCCCTTAATAAGTGGGCGTGGCACCGCCCATTTTTTCAAAATTTTTGTGTGTTCTGTTTTATGTCCATAGTTGGACTCAGCGACAAAATTTCAGTGATATATCTTTATATTTGACAGAGATATATCTTAAAATGTTTTTATTAGGCCACTTTATAATACACATATATAAAAGTGGGCGTAGCCGTCAACCGATTTTAACTATTTTCCGTCCAAATGTTTGCCTAAGTAATTAAATCACGCATACCAAATTTCATCGATATATCTTCAATGGTTTCTGAGTTATGACATATAAAACTTTCCATGTTTGACCCTTAATAAGTCGGCGTGGCACCGCCCATTTTCCAAAATTTCATCAAATTTCTTCATAGGGGACTGAGCTCAACACGTGGGTAAAATTTCATCGCTCCAGCTATATTAGTGACTGAGATACCAAATTTCCGATTTTTTCTATATAGGAAAAGTGGGCGTGGTCATGGTCCGATTTCGCCTATTTTCAATACCAACCGTCCCAGTCTCGATACCAACTTGCATTTCAAATTTCATCAAAATATCTCAATTTTTGCGCGAGTTAGATTGTTTACAGACGGACGGACGGACGGACAGATATATCATTTTGATATATATAAGTCTATATCTATCTCGATTATTTCATTCTGTTACAATCCGCCGTTATGTGATTAAAATTATAATACTCTGTGTACTAGTACAGCTGAGTATAAAAATAGTGAAACAGAGTTGCTAGTATGTTTGAAAATACATATTTCCTCTTTTTCTCTTATTTTCGCAAAACCTACCAAAATTCGATCTAGCCTACCAGCCGACCAAATGTAAAAGGTCCTACCCGTTTTGGTCGGAACGGACCACGCCCAGCAACTCTGCTCCGTGCTGACTGACTGTCGTAGTGCTGTGTCGCTCTATTTATAGCTATTGTGTCCGCTGTCGCTAGCTCAGATGGTTGCGTTGACTTGTTGTGTTTGATCGTTGTGTTGCCGCGACTTGTTGTGTTCGCTCTTTGTGTTGTTGAGACTTGTTGTGTTTGATCGTCGTATTGCCGTGTTGCTGTGTTATTGTCGTGGGCGGCTGTGTTGCGTTTCCATGGGGTTTGTTTTGTGTGGGCCAAATTGTTGTTGTTGAATTTGGTCCTCACAATATATTTAAAGCTTTTATTTAATATTTTTTAAGAACTTACCAATTGCTTATGTTTACAAAAAGGTTTATTTTGTTTACGTTTTTGATGATCTTCTTCGTTTCACTTGGTATTCGCGGTGGATTACTAAACGTCAAAATTTCTTGCCTACTACTATTTTTCACTCAAGAAATAAAGCGAAAAATTTCTTGAGCTGTTTCTTGAGAGGTCGATACCAGCCTTAACAGGAGAATAAAGTGGTATATTTAACTCGAAATCTTCCTAATAGAATTGACAGACGGCAGCGATAATCCCGATTACCGCAACACTTAATTCGATTAAAATTTTACCCTGACAGACGGAAAGTATTGCGGATTAACAAAACAGCTGAAGGAAGGTAGGCGCAGCGGCGAATTCAAAAACTTCTTGTTTTATTTCCAAAGGTAGGGTAATGTCAAAATCAAAACGAAATCACATCATGGTCAATAGGAATGGGCGAGTCCCAAACGAATTCAGATTTCAACCAAGGCGAAATATCATTTTGACATTACAATCTACCAATTACAATAACAAATAACATTCGAAATTTCTGAATTCACTTATGCGCCTACCTTCCTAGATCTGCCTTGGGTTCTTCTTTTTCTTCCCTTTCATTCACAATAGACATTTTTCACCAGGGATGTCATTACAAAATGCTCTAATCCGCTAAACTTTTGAGGACTAACTCAAGAGATATTCCGGATTACCTCCACTTAATTCTCAAGTTAAGTCCGAATTAGCTAGATATTCCGGATTAGCGCTGCCGTCTGTCAATGCTATAAGTCGACTTAAGCGATTATTGCTTGTGACCACAGATATGTAGATATAACGAATGAAATGAAATTTTCGATTCTAAATAAATTTTTGATTCACAATAATTTTTTGATTCGAATAAAAAATTCTGTGTGTGGTTCTGTGGTCGTGATTTTTAATCGCCATTCCTTCATTCTCGCGCTGTTCGAGTGGTTGTCAATAGCGAGAAGTGGTTGTCAAACGGCCGCTTATCGATAACTTGACATACGAGTTTGCATACTATATAGAGTATACTTTGCTAGCGACATAACAACTGGGGAAGATACTCGGTACACCACCGTTTCCACAACCGGTCTTTCAAGTTTTGTGCTATTCGCCACTACTTAAGGCTGGTATCGACCTCTAAAGAAACAGCTCAAGAAATTTTTCATTGAAAGCGACGATGATGACCTTATATTACTGCTAAACTGTGGTATATTAATGGACGAAATGGAAAAGATATAATAAAGCGACGCCAACTTCCGCTTTGCATCATTAGAAAAATTGTGCACTCTATTTTTCCGATTATTTTTTTCCATTTTCACCACCATTTTTATCAACACGTAACAAAAGCCAACAAACGTCAAAATTTCTTTAAGAAATAAATGCTCGATGATATATTTCTTGGCAAAACCTGTGTTGCTGTGTTCGCATTATGTTGAAAAATAGTGGTAATAAATAATAGCTTAAAAAACTAAAAAACACGCTTTAATCTTAAAAATCGTACTAAAAATTGAGAAATAATTTAATTAGAAACAAAATGATGAACGAAAATATAATTATTTAAGGAAAAGCGTGGGGGTGCTCAATAATATTTGAACATGAAAATACTCGATTCGTACAACTAGTACAAAAATATACCTAGTTGCGAAATTAAAGAGTACGATATATGAAATCTCAAAAAAGTCAAAATAAAATTATTAGTAAAAAAACACCGATTTTAAATATTTTTTGACATACTGAGCACCCCACGCTTTTCCTTAAATACTTATATTTTCGTTCGTTCATCATTCTAATTCATTCAGTTGTTCCTTTGAAAGGTGGTCCAACCACGTGGTGTCTATCTGGTCAGCCATTTTATAATCACTCGATATGTAGTCAGGAATGTTCCTTCTGACGCTTGGACGATTTGCAGGGTCCCTGCTCGGGCGCCAATTGTAACGAAGCTTTCTTGTTGCCCCGTTGCTTCTTTAATAGTTGCTGGGGTATACTCGCCGTGTCCAGGGTTCGGTTACAATAAATTTGTAAATTTGGGACGCCGTGCAATAGGCCCGTCACATAGCATACGTCAATCCGTCTACGTCGACGTATGTGACTGACAGCTCACGTACTTGACGGAGAGGTCGCCACATAGGAAACGTTGGCGGATATACACAAATCAGCTGTTTGATTAACCTTTAACTACAGAGGTGGTGGCAAAAATTTAACTCTTTAGAATATTTTGTAATTTCTCTTTTAAGTTGCCCTCTTGAAATTCAGTTTTCAGTAACTTCACATCTCCTGATAATTCTTGACCATTTTGTTTTATGGAGGAATGTTATACAAATGAGAAAAAACTCGAAAAGCAAATTGCAAAAAAAGTGAAATTCAAGAGTAGCTAAAGGTTAACAATCAAAAGCAATCAGCTGACATAGCGACGGATTGACGTATACCAAAAGTTGACTTTTGGGCAACTTCGGTACGTTGCGGCGACGGATCCGTCGTACGTGTGACGACGTACGTTTAAATGCCGACATTTTACTGAGCTGTCAGTCACATACGTCGACGTAGACGGATTGACGTATGCTATGTGTCGGGGCTACAAATTGTCTTCATGTAATTTTATTCACTCCTTAAATCATTAAATATGTACAATAAATTAACCACATTCTCTTTTCTATAACTTCAATTCATTTCTTATATTTTCTATTTTATTAGGGTATGAGTTAACGGGTCGGTCGTGTTCCGTTAGGCGGATCCCGTTACTAGGTGCGTGTGTTGGTGTAACCCTGACGCTGGCGTAGCTGTCCAACGATGACGTTAACGGGCCGGTCGGGTTCCGTTAGGTGGATCCCGTTAGTGGATGCGTGTGTTGGCGTAACTCTGACGCTGGCGTCGCTGCTAACGGTGACGTTGCTCTGTCGCACCGGCGTAGGTGTCTCTGCGCTTTGGCACTCGGGCGCTAGCGTCGCGGCTTCGTGGTATATTCGCGGCGCGGTTTACGTCGGCACGTACGGGCGTGCGTCGCCTGTTTATAGTCGCGGGGGGGACCTTCGCGCGTGATCTAAAGCGGTGTTTGGAGGTAGAACCGTCACGCCCACAAACTTTAAACCACGACTCGCTCTGCGAAACTATTCTTGATTGCACTGGTAGAACCGATCTACAATCAAGAAGCGCTTCACTAGTAGCTCCGGTCGCAACCACGGCTCCGTGCTGACTGACTGTCGTAGTGCTGTGTCGCTCTATTTATAGCTATTGTGTCCGCTGTCGCTAGCTCAGATGGTTGCGTTGACTTGTTGTGTTTGATCGTTGTGTTGCCGCGACTTGTTGTGTTCGCTCTTTGTGTTGTTGAGACTTGTTGTGTTTGATCGTCGTATTGCCGTGTTGCTGTGTTATTGTCGTGGGCGGCTGTGTTGCGTTTCCATGGGGTTTGTTTTGTGTGGGCCAAATTGTTGTTGTTGAATTTGGTCCTCACAATATATTTAAAGCTTTTATTTAATATTTTTTAAGAACTTACCAATTGCTTATGTTTACAAAAAGGTTTATTTTGTTTACGTTTTTGATGATCTTCTTCGTTTCACTTGGTATTCACGGTGGATTACTAAACGTCAAAATTTCTTGCCTACTACTATTTTTCACTCAAGAAATAAAGCGAAAAATTTCTTGAGCTGTTTCTTGAGAGGTCGATACCAGCCTTAACAGGAGAATAAAGTGGTATATTTAACTCGAAATCTTCCTAATAGAATTGACAGACGGCAGCGATAATCCCGATTACCGCAACACTTAATTCGATTAAAATTTTACCCTGACAGACGGAAAGTATTGCGGATTAACAAAACAGCTGAAGGAAGGTAGGCGCAGCGGCGAATTCAAAAACTTCTTGTTTTATTTCCAAAGGTAGGGTAATGTCAAAATCAAAACGAAATCACATCATGGTCAATAGGAATGGGCGAGTCCCAAACGAATTCAGATTTCAACCAAGGCGAAATATCATTTTGACATTACAATCTACCAATTACAATAACAAATAACATTCGAAATTTCTGAATTCACTTATGCGCCTACCTTCCTAGATCTGCCTTGGGTTCTTCTTTTTCTTCCCTTTCATTCACAATAGACATTTTTCACCAGGGATGTCATTACAAAATGCTCTAATCCGCTAAACTTTTGAGGACTAACTCAAGAGATATTCCGGATTACCTCCACTTAATTCTCAAGTTAAGTCCGAATTAGCTAGATATTCCGGATTAGCGCTGCCGTCTGTCAATGCTATAAGTCGACTTAAGCGATTATTGCTTGTGACCACAGATATGTAGATATAACGAATGAAATGAAATTTTCGATTCTAAATAAATTTTTGATTCACAATAATTTTTTGATTCGAATAAAAAATTTGATTCGAATAAAGAATTTATTTTGAATCAAAAATCAAAAATTTATCTTTGATTTGAAAATAGTTTGAATCACGAATCAAAGGGTATTTTTGATTCTTTTGTGAAATGAATCACAAATAAAAATTATCTTTTATTTGAAAGTATTTTGAATCACGAATCAGGCTGATTCTTTATTTGAAAGTTGATTTGAAATCAAAATTGATTCACACAGCAAATTGGTAAAATTTTCCAACCATGGTAGCCCAACATAGGATTTCAGGGTTCTGTGGTCGTGATTTTTAATCGCCATTCCTTCATTCTCGCGCTGTTCGAGTGGTTGTCAATAGCGAGAAGTGGTTGTCAAACGGCCGCTTATCGATAACTTGACATACGAGTTTGCATACTATATAGAGTATACTTTGCTAGCGACATAACAACTGGGGAAGATACTCGGTACACCACCGTTTCCACAACCGGTCTTTCAAGTTTTGTGCTATTCGCCACTACTTAAGGCTGGTATCGACCTCTAAAGAAACAGCTCAAGAAATTTTTAGCTTTATTTCTTGAGTGAAAAATAGTAGTAGGCAAGAAATTTTGACGTTTAGTAATCCACCGTGAATACCAAGTGAAACGAAGAAGATCATCAAAAACGTAAACAAAATAAACCTTTTTGTAAACATAAGCAATTGGTAAGTTCTTAAAAAATATTAAATAAAAGCTTTAAATATATGTTTTCAATAGTTTTATATTGTTTTTATTTTAGGAAATCATTGAAAGCGACGATGATGACCTTATATTACTGCTAAACTGTGGTATATTAATGGACGAAATGGAAAAGATATAATAAAGCGACGCCAACTTCCGCTTTGCATCATTAGAAAAATTGTGCACTCTATTTTTCCGATTATTTTTTTCCATTTTCACCACCATTTTTATCAACACGTAACAAAAGCCAACAAACGTCAAAATTTCTTTAAGAAATAAATGCTCGATGATATATTTCTTGGCAAAACCTGTGTTGCTGTGTTCGCATTATGTTGAAAAATAGTGGTAATAAATAATAGCTTAAAAAACTAAAAAACACGCTTTAATCTTAAAAATCGTACTAAAAATTGAGAAATAATTTAATTAGAAACAAAATGATGAACGAAAATATAATTATTTAAGGAAAAGCGTGGGGGTGCTCAATAATATTTGAACATGAAAATACTCGATTCGTACAACTAGTACAAAAATATACCTAGTTGCGAAATTAAAGAGTACGATATATGAAATCTCAAAAAAGTCAAAATAAAATTATTAGTAAAAAAACACCGATTTTAAATATTTTTTGACATACTGAGCACCCCACGCTTTTCCTTAAATACTTATATTTTCGTTCGTTCATCATTCTAATTCATTCATTTCTAATTAAATTATTTCTCAATTTTTAGTACGATTTTTAAGATTAAAGCGTGTTTTTTAGTTTTTTAAGCTATTATTTATTGTGCTCATTTTCATTTTCATGTTTATGTTTTTGTTTTTAACTTTTTATTCTTTTAAAGCTCATTTCTTATTTGTTGTTAACTTATTTTTTTTGTTTTTATTTTTTTATGTTTATTTTTTTAGTTTGTTTTTATTTACTTAATTTTTGTTTTTTTTTATTTTTCTACTTTATAATTTATTTTTTGTTTACTTTTTAAATGTTTGTTTGTTTGTTTATTTTTGTTTATTTTATTTTTTGTTTTTAATTTATTTTTTCATTTTCACTTTTATTTTTTATTTGCTGCTTATGTTTGATTTTGTTTATGCTTTTTTGTTTTTTTTTGCAATATTCAAGATATCACGACTTGAAGTGGTCGTATGTGAGGTAGCATTTACTTCGGGTTCTTCGGAGTTCTCTAAATAATCCTCATCGAATGGTACTCTTGCCCGAATTAAAAAATTATGAAAAAGGAGACATGCGTTGATTATAAGTTCTGCCTTTTGTGGAGAGTAAAAAGCGCTCTTTCCTTTGAAAGACACCTAAACCTTGAATTTAGTAAACCAATATATCCTCCCACTAGAGCCCTGGTTGACTTGTGAACCACGTTTTAGCGCTCTTCAAGGCTTGTAGATGGTGCACTGATTGGTGTCATAAGGCTATTTCAAAAAAGAAATATTAAAAATTAGTATGAACTTATTTTAAGAAAAATCTTAATAATTGTACCTGCAATGGATAGCCACTATCACCGAGAACCCAAATATTTCGTTCACCTGCACCATAAAGATCCTCTAGAGCCCTGAAAGTTCTTGAACGTCGTCATACATACGAGTCATGAGGAGTACCTCCGAATGAAGCACTGGCGGCTAAAACGAGGTAGTCCGCATCGCATACTATCACAACATTTTTGGAATGTCCACCTTTGCGAAATTTTGATATGAGTGCCGTCTGAGTCCAATTACTCCTGGAAATTGATATTTTTCCATAAATTTTATTTTAATAGCTGGGAACTCATCCCGTTTAGGAAACTTAACATATTTATATGCTACGTTATTTAACGCAGTAGCAACCGTTTGCACGTATCTGCTCACAGACGTTTGAGATAAAGCAGACAAATTCTCTTACCCCACACTCCTTTGGAAGCTACCTGTGGCAAAAAAACGCAAGGAACTTAACACAATAATATGTGTTGGTATAGAATGACTCGGACGAGTATTTTGAAGATAAATAATAGCTTAAAAAACTAAAAACACGCTTTAATCTTAAAAATTGTACTAAAAATTGAGAAATAATTTAATTAGAAACAAAATGATGAACGAAAATATAAGTATTTAAGGAAAATCGTGGGGTGCTCAGTATGTCAAAAAATATTTAAAATCCGTGTTTTTTTACTAATAATTTTATTTTGACTTTTTTGAGATTTCATATATCGTACTCTTTAATTTCGCAACTAGGTATATTTTTGTACTAGTTGTACGAATAGAATATTTTCATGTTCAAATATTATTGAGCACCCCCACGCTTTTCCTTAAATACTTATATTTTCGTTCATCATTTTGTTTCTAATTAAATTATTTCTCAATTTTTAGTACGATTTTTAAGATTAAAGCGTGTTTTTTAGTTTTTTAAGCTATTATTAATTTTTGACTTTTTAGTGAAATTTTTCATTAAAGGATGTTTTATGCGGACGCAAGAATAAAAATAAAAAGAAGTCTGATGGGATGTGGTGTTCTCCCAAATAGATCTACATACATATGTATTTATAACTTCTACCAAAAATCCCAATATGCAGTGAAGTAAACTTGCTGCCTACGGACCAAGGAGCTCAGGTTCGAGTCCCGAGTGGCGCATTTTTTTTTTTTTTTATTTTTATTTTTTATTTTTTTTTTTTTTGGAGAAATTTTTTTCACCTCACGTTTACAAAACAGTGTATAAAAATGTAATTAGGGTTCCTTTTCGTTGATTCAGCACTTACTATTAAATGAATTACAAACAAAACCAGTTCTTGCTTTGCATACATATGTATGTACATGCTATTGTTTTTATTGCAAACACAACAACGACAAAACAGAAATCTTGTTACACAAAACACAAAACCAGTTCTTGCTCTGCATACGTATGTATGTATGTACATTGTACATGCGGTTGATTTCATTGCAAATACAACAAACCCAAAACAGAAAGCTTCAAGCTTTGAGCGATCGCTGGCTGTTGTGCGTTTTCGTTCGCTCGCTATTTGAGTGGTTATACGTTTTTCTTTGAACATTTGTTTGTGATTTGAGAAGAATGTATTTTTGAGCGTTCGTGAGTGAGTTTCTCCGTACCCTGCAAGCTTGTTACTTATTGACTTGTATACGGGAGTGAATTGAAATTCATAGAGGCTATTTTGAAGAAAGGTAACATAAAAGCCGCAATGAAGCATAAAATATAATGTTGAATGTCCTACTATATGATGCCGTTTGGCTGTTGATGTTATGTTTCGAATCCGGAGGAGAATAGAAATAATAGAGAGAACACAAAAAAGTGAATGTTTGAAAGATATAATAATTTAGTTAAATGTTGTTGCAACTTTTAGGATGGGATGAAGTTACATACATACATACATAAATACATACATACATACATACATACAGGTGAAGCTAATAAAAGCGTGTTAAAAAGTGTATTAAATTTCTTGAGAGGTCGATACTCGCTCAAGAAAGTTTCACAAGAAAAATTTCTTGAGCATTTCTTGTACGTCATTTTATATGGAACTTTTGCGTTTCTTGAGAGGTCGATACTAATAGCCCAGTTAGTCGAGAACGTAAACCCGTGTACCGTGTCAGCTGATCCAACCTATTTAATGGGATTTGTATGTAACCGATTATTCAACGACGTACGACGCAGAAGCCCGTACCGCAGAAATCAAAATCATTTTGATTTTTTACGTAAAAACTTGGCAGCCGATAGCTCGCATGGTTGCAAGGTAGAGGGGTTGCCAGTTGAACATTTTTAGTTATTAAATATTTAAACAGTAATTTTCACAGCATTATACAACTAACTCAACAAGATTGTAAAATGTTATCGAATATACATATATGTGTTCACATGGAAAAAATAGTATGTCTGATACGCTGTTTTGACAATTTGATTTTTAGGTTAGGTTTTAATTGAAATTTTTAAAATTGGAAATGAATGGAAATAACTGAATTAGGAAAACAAAATTCTACTTTGGCTATTCCACAACATCATCAAGATTCGTTTTTGCGCTAACTTATTTAGTACACAATTAGAAATTTGCGTTTAAAATGTTTGTATATTTCCAATTGAAATTTTTGTGATCATATATTTTTCACACTTCTATTTTTTTTAAAGCTGCTAGTAGTTGCAAGTGAAAATTTTACTTGCAGCGTTTATCAACTCTCTCGAGGTCTTACTCTTTAAATTTGGCTCCCTTTTGCGAATTTTTTGGGTTATTGAACATAAATTCGTAACTATTCGTAAAATGTAAAAATTTTGAGATATTGAACACTCCTAATAAATGAAGATATTACTGAAAATTAAAACAAAATTGTATTTATCCACAATGGTGGCGGTATTTTCTTAATTGATAACTCTTGGTGGTCTTCTTCTGCAATTTTTCTACATTAAAAAGTTATAAATTGCCACAATAAATCTGAGTTTCTATAACAAAATCAATTAAAGTGATGTCACACTAATACGATCCACACTTTCCACACCACCTATTTATACTAGAAAAGATATGAGTTACAGAAACTCAGTACAGATTTCTTAATTAAACACAGATTTTTGTGAGAATGTTGTTGCTTCCCAATATAATTTTTTTTATGGATTTTCAATTGTAAATTTAATGTTCTGACTGTGTTTTTGTTATTTTATGTTTTAGCCCTTGATAACTATCACCAAGGTGTGATGGAAATATATTGGGCAGCAACAAAATTACAAGAAAAATGTGTTTTAATTACCAACTAAGCAGTAAAAAAGTAACTAAATTAATAAAAAAAAGTCGTCAACGACAACTTTAAAAACGATTAAATTAGTATTTTCTTGTCATTTGGCAAATAATGCACAGTTGTGTATTGAAGAGTAATCCGCATAACACTGAAGATTAGTAAAAATCTTGTTAGCTCAAAAATGACTAAATGGCAACCCTGCCAAAATGTAAACAAACTTTATATATATGTAAATATGTGTGAGTAAAACAGCTGATTGCTACGGACTCAAAAAATCCTAAAAATTGCATACGGGCGTTTGCGTCAACGAGCGGACCACACGTTCTCGACTAACTGGGCTATAAGCTTTACGCAAGCATATGGTTTCGTCAACTAGTTGTGGGCAGTGATGCCGTTTTGATACAATCGTATCAAATGTGATACTTTTTTAAGCCGAAGATACGTAGATACTTTTTATTTTGCCGTAGAATAAATTTGATGCATTTTTAATCCGTATCAAATAATTTTGATACAATTTAATCAAAATAAAAGAATATTAACCGATTCTTTTTCATATTAAGATTTTCTTAAAAATTTTAACAACCTGTGAATGCCACGAAAAACATGTACTGTGAATGTCTGTGAAAATACAAAAAAGAGCAATATTTTATCAAACGTTAAAGTAGGCATCACTGCCCATTGAAGGAATGAGCACGGCTCACTAATAGTGCAACTCTAATGAATGCAGATGCGTATGCGTGTGCGTGTCACTGACAGCCGTGTTGCATACCTGTGTTTAAATGAGGCAAACTCCAGTGGCACGGATGTATATGCACCACACGCATAGAAAATTCGAAGATGATTTCGAACACACATTCGAACGCAGCTAAGTTGAAAATTTTCTACTTCTATGCGTGTCGCAGCCAATATTAGGTTGGTTGCTACATCGGTATACATATTTTTTGGTAATAACTTCGTTAAATTGATTTAAAGTGAAGTAGTGAAAATGTGTTTGCCAGCAGAAATTTAATTAAAAGGGCTTTTAAATACATTTAGAGATGGTTAATATTAATTATATGTTAATTGCTATCTGCATACCCATGTACATAGTACATGAATTTAAATTACATATACATATGTAGTTACCTGTGTGTAAATACATAATTGAAACTTAAATAAATTTAACTGTAAAAAAATAATTAAGTGAAGTGAGTATTCTTTTGAATAGGGAGTTTTAGCCTTGGTATAACAGAACACCAGATTTCAGAGGTTGTGCATATACATATTTGTATTAACCAAAATTTTCAGTCTTATATTTTAAGGCAAAGAAACTGTAATTCTTACAATACATAAAAATCAACGGATAGCAATTTGGCAATATGGCCGCTGTGGTGCAATGGGTTCGTCTGCTACACCGTCCGGACAAAATCCAAAAAAAATTTTTTCTAATTAATTAAAACCAAATTATTGAGTTTTTACAAATAGCGGTCACTTTTCGGTAGTGGTACGTTTTTTTTTTTTTAATAATTTTAAAGTACTCCGTATATGCGGCAATAATACTTCCTATCAAATTGATATCAATTCTAAATCGTCATCCATTATACATTTTATTGAATCTTTCGCGAATTGGTAAAATATGTATCTTCAAAAATAACAATGTCGGGAATTGTATATTTGTAGTGTAATTGACAGACGCAATCGTGCGCATACACTGGAGCAGACAGGGCCGCACGCAAGAAAACGTTTAGATGCACATACGCACACGCATTCGCATACGGTGCATTAGAGTTGGACTATAAAGCTAGCCACACGTGACGGCAGAAAACGCGCGTCTTCATGTATGCACATTAAGCCGTATCACGAAAATAAAGTTTGCGTGTGTCAGTTTTATTTGAACACTTACGTCGAAAAAATATTTATGGTGTAAAAAAATTTTTTTTTATGCCCGCGTTAAAAACAGTTAAATCACGATTTTTGTAATAACTTCCTTATTTGATGTCGGATCTCTATGATCTTAATGTCGCAGAAAAGGTCTCGCTCTGCACTATATTTGGCCCATATAAAGTTTATACCTCAAAGGTTGTTCTGAGTTTTACCTTTAAAAATTTTGGAGTTACTATCCCTAGATTTTTTATTTTTATCACTAATACAAAGCTCTCAAAAAACCATGAGGACCCCGCTAAAAAAGTTGTAGCCTTTATTCACAAACAAAAAAGTTATACCGTTTTAAAATCAGAGAACCTGTTTTTTGAAAAATTATCCCAAGTTCTTATTTATATGAGGCAGTAACGCCATATAGTATGACTTTTAGATTAAAAAGTATTCTAAGTCCTCGCTTGACTTGAGAATGTTGTACCGCGATGAAACAGCTACCAATACTGGATACATGATATGCAAAAATTATTGATGATTGGACTATTGAATGATAATGGCTGTAGTAAAATTTGGCAAGTATTTAAGTGGGGCCCCTAAACACAGCGCGATGGCTTACAACGGCTTCTCAATTTCTGCATCCGTGCGTATCGTAAAATCATCCAACTTATTTAAAAAAAACTGCTAGAGTTCGTTGTAAAATTATACGCGCCTAAAGAGACAACGGAAGTCTAAATCTGTTATCAATACTTGCGCTGGATGCGTCGTCTGCCCCTATAAATGCAGTTAATTATTCAGCCTAAAATTGAAAACAACGTATTTTACTTTAATCCCGAAAACATCTTCTTATCTATGATAACCGAGACCGAAAATGGCGATGCCCTACAAATTTTGAGATATTTATGAAAGAAGTGTCAGAGCTCTGAAAGTGAATTCTTCGCCGCTTATATTACTTTGCTCACACTCAAAAAAAAAAAAAAAAATACTCAGATTATGGAAAAATGGGAATGATTCGGCGCTAAAGATATATTTTCATTGTTTTGAATACAATTTTCTTTAAAACGTGGTTTTTATTCCTTGATTTAAAGAAAATTGTACATCAAAACAATGAAAATATGTCTTTAGGGCCGAAACATGCCCATTTTTCCATAATCTGAGTTGTTTTTTCAGTGCAGGTTTCGAACGTTTAAAACAAATTTGAATTTATGTGCAGGGTATTCTTCTCTTCCCTCTCATATGCATTTTATATACATATATTTACGTATAGTTTTTTCCCCTTTTCTTTATTTTTATTACCTCAACAATTGTGTGTATCACCAACGCCGTCGGCGGCACCGAAATGCCGAAAGCCACGGCGCCGAACTCATCGAAAATGTCATCAGCAACCCCGACGGTTCGAAGTTCAGTGTAGCCAAATATGTGAACTGTGTTGAATCAGTGTTTCCAAGTACTGATGCGAAATTCAAGACAGGTAGGCGCAGTGGCGAATTCAGAAACTACTTTTTTTATTTAGAAAGGTACAGTGTAATGCCAAAATCAAAGCAAATTCACACTATGGCCAACAAGAATGGGCGGGTCCCAAGCGAATACAGATTTTAACCAAGGCGAAACATTATTTTGACATTAAACTATACCAATTACAATATTAAAGTTCTGAATTCACGTATGCGCCTACCTTTCTAAATTTGGCTGGTGTAATTGAGCGGGATTTTCTAACGTTTCTTACCTTTTTGATACATCGTTAGTTTATTTTACTAAAAACTATTTATTTAAATAATAAAATAATGGATTCTATTGCGATAGCAGGAGGAAGAAGAGCAAAGGAATCTGATAAACGAGAGAAAATTTTTTTAAAGGATCATAGCAATCCTTTTACTTTAAGTAAACAAGCGTAAATTTAATTAGAGGCTGAAAATAAAAATAATAGTCTTAATTTTGCGTGAAAAAAAAACCTTTACCTTGTCCTTTTTTCTGTTTTTCATAGAATTATTTTGAACTACATAAAAGCAAATTGTATGCAAAAACAGGGGAAAATTTCAACAACAATGTACCCGGCACCGGAATTTTTCGTTTCTTTTTTTGGCGATAGATCACTAAAATGCAAACGAAATCTTGCGGAAACTTATAATTCATTAATAACACAGTATTTTTGCGTAGAGCAGCTTATGCACAGCGCCGCGCTTTGAAAAGTAACCCTCAGCCGACAGAACTCCCTTTCTGGAGTTAGATCTGGAGAGATTTACAGTAATTTTGCGTAGTCGGGAGTGTTATAACTAGTAAAATTATCCTTCGCAGAACTTTTCCTGAAGGATTTATTGAAACATTCTTAGTGGTTTGAAAATAAATACGGCGGGCGCATTATACTGAAGCCGACCTTCCACCACCTGCAATATGTATTTGAACGCGTCTTTATTGAGACAAAAGTTTTTACTGAAATGGTAAATTGTTGGTAATACACATTCATAATTCGTTAGTTGCTTTTTTATAGTAGTTAAACAATAATGACCAACTTCAGAAAATGCATTATTATTCTTGGGTGAAAATATATTTTAATTTCCAAAACCTACATACACACGTAAATCACTCTTCTTATCATTATTTCACAATTTTTTCTTTGAAGTTTTTCTTTGCATATAACAGCAATTCAATCGCGGTGGAAAATGCAATGGACCCACGCCATGTTTGTGGCTTCTCGCGACCGGTTGATTAATATATTTACATATATTCACACTTATTAACACTTATTCCAACTTCATACATGCATTTACACAATTTACTTAAACTTTTATTGTAATTTTTTGATATTTTGTTAATATCGCCGTAACCAAATACTTGCGGCAAATTTCGGCACGAAAAACTGTCAAAATGTTCATTCATTCGGTGTTCATAATGCCGATTTACCGAATTTCGAAAATTCGGCGCGCCGTCGGTTGTCATAATGCCGATTTGCCGAAAACGTCATTTCGTTACCGCCGACGGTGTTGGTGATAGTGGCATAAAGCTTAGTATCGACCTCTCAAGAAACGCAAAAGTTTCATATAAAATGACGTACAAGAAATGCTCAAGAAATTTTTCTTGTGAAACTTTCTTGAGCGAGTATCGACCTCAAAAAATTTAGTACACTTTTTAATACTATTTTTCAACGTTATACGAATACAGGAACACAGGTTTTGCCAAGAAATATATCATCGAGCATTTATTTCTTAAAGAAATTTTGACGTTTGTTGCGTGTTGAAAAAAAATCGTGGAAATCGTTAGTGAAAATGGCAAAAAAGAAACGAAAAATAGAATGCACAATTTTTCTAATGATGCAAGGGCATAGTTGGCATCGATTTCTCATATTTTATTTCATTCCGGCCATCAATATACCACAGTTTACCAGTAATATAAGGTCATCCTCGTCGCTTTCGATGATTTCCTAAAATAAGAACAAAATAAAACTATTGAAAACATATATTTAAAGTGATGTATTGTGGAACGATTTTCCGTCATCCCTTGTCAAGTTTGGTTTGGAGACAAACCGGTTTCGGCTAATATGCGCCATCTTCAGTGTCTTCTTTCGTTCTCGAATAAAATGTATATATAGTGAAAATGGCAAAGAAGAAACGAAAAATAGAATGCACAATTTTTCTAATGATGCAAGGGCATAGTTGGCATCGATTTCTCATATTTTATTTCATTCCGGCCATCAATATACCACAGTTTACCAGTAATATAAGGTCAACCTCGTCGCTTTCGATGATTTCCTAAAATAACAACAAAATAAAACTATTGAAAACATATATTTGAAGTGATGTATTGTGGAACGATTTTCCGCCATCCCTTGTCAAGTTTGGTTTCGAGAACGAAAGAAGACACTGAAGATGGCGCATATTAGCCGAAACCGGTTTGTCTCCAAACCAAACTTAACAAGGGATGACGGAAAATCGTTCCACAATACATCATATTCCTACCCTGTCGGAAAAACAAGCAACCAAAAAGATATATTTAAAGCTTTTATTTAATATTTTTTAAGAACTAACTAATTGCTTATGTTTACAAAAAGGTTTATTTTGTTTACGTTTTTGATGCTCTTCTTCATTTCACTTGGTATTCACGGTGGATTACTAAACGTCAAAATTTCTTGCCTACTACTATTTTTTACTCAAGAAATAAATCCAAAAATTTCTTGAGCTGTTTCTTGAGAGGTCGATACCAGCCTTAACTCAAGAGATATTCCGGATTACCTCCACTTAATTCTCAATTTAAGTCCGAATTAGCTAGATATTCCGGATTATCGCTGCCGTCTGTCAATGCTATTAGCGCAATTGTCATGGAATAATCGATAAATAACATTTTTTCGCTAGTTACTGTTTACCATCCCTGCTATAACTCTAATACTATGTTCATGCTGGATTTGAAACGCAACATTTTGCATTTTCGAAGATGACTTTTCGAAAAGTGTTCATGCTGCCGCGTTTTGTAAATGCGCATTTGAGAAGTTCGAAACAAACGGAGCTAATATCCCAGATTACGCAATCAGGTGTTGAGGTTTATTTTTTTGTTTTGTCTAATTAAAAAAATAGAACAAGAATTTGCAAAATATGTAATAATATAATACACTAATTTTGCAAACCAAACGTACCAACCGCTTTGGTATTAATTTTGATCTCTGTTTTGTTTACTTTCGTTCATTACATGTAGAGTGACGTCATCATGGAGCTCTTGTGCCCATGCTCATGCTGCTCTATATGCGTAATCTTGTAGGTATTTCGTTCTTGTATTGCCAGAGTGTTGCCACTATTTTCCATTCGAATGGCAAATTTTTTTGAAGATTTCAGGGTTGCTTTCTGCGTTAGCATTCAAAACGCAAAAAAATAGTTGCGTTAAGTTGCATTTTGGTGGTGGCATTTGTATGGAGAAATGTAACATTTAATGTTGCGTTTTGGACTAAACGCAAAAATGCCTCCGAAACGCAAAACCCAGGCTCACCATGAACATGCTATAAGCAGTTTCTAACAACTTAAATAAGCATTTCGATTAATGCCGATAGTCATCAGATATGTACTCATTTTTCTTCTAGCCGTGGGAAAAAACTAAGCAGTTGGTTTTCCGTTCTAATATGTTATCTCTTTTCAACTAATAGTATTCCACATAAATAAAAATTGTATCTGTTTGGCTCTAACAAATTATCCCATGCATTATATATACGCTTACAAAATTCTCATCGCTAACGGCAAAACTGCTTATTGTTTTCATTATGAATTGCTTAGTGCTAGCGACCGTACTGCTTATTGTTTTGATTATGAATTGCTTAGCGGTAACGACCGAACTGCTTATATGCTAATGCTTATATATAAAAGAAAGTAATTTTCTTGAATTTTTAATATTTTATTTAAAGATTTATTAACAAAATTTTTTGCAATATTTGCTACGTTTATACATGCGCGAATTCATGAATTTCACGAAAAAAAATGCCTGCATAAATGCAATTTCATCTATTAACACATGTATTAATACAGAAATTCATGAATTCCTACACGAATAAACCTAGTATCACATACATATATACATATATGTATATTAATTACGGTTCCTTCATTGGTTAATTTCCCACTTCAATTCAGCCAGTCCACTATTTGGTTATATCAATATGTCAACCTGAAAATAGAAAATAAAAATTAGACTTTATTAACACAAATCAAAAATTGCAATGGCTGACTTTTTTAATGTTGCGTTTTGGACTAAACGCAAAAATGCCTCCGAAACGCAAAACCCAGGCTCACCATGAACATGCTATAAGCAGTTTCTAACAACTTAAATAAGCATTTCGATTAATGCCGATAGTCATCAGATATGTACTCATTTTTCTTCTAGCCGTGGGAAAAAACTAAGCAGTTGGTTTTCCGTTCTAATATGTTATCTCTTTTCAACTAATAGTATTCCACATAAATAAAAATTGTATCTGTTTGGCTCTAACAAATTATCCCATGCATTATATATACGCTTACAAAATTCTCATCGCTAACGGCAAAACTGCTTATTGTTTTCATTATGAATTGCTTAGTGCTAGCGACCGTACTGCTTATTGTTTTGATTATGAATTGCTTAGCGGTAACGACCGAACTGCTTATATGCTAATGCTTATATATAAAAGAAAGTAATTTTCTTGAATTTTTAATATTTTATTTAAAGATTTATTAACAAAATTTTTGCAATATTTGCTACGTTTATACATGCGCGAATTCATGAATTTCACGAAAAAAATGCCTGCATAAACGCAATTTCATCTATTAACACATGTATTAATACAGAAATTCATGAATTCCTACACGAATAAACCTAGTATCACATACATATATACATATATGTATATTAATTACGGTTCCTTCATTGGTTAATTTCCCACTTCAATTCAGCCAGTCCACTATTTGGTTATATCAATATGTCAACCTGAAAATAGAAAATAAAAATTAGACTTTATTAACACAAATCAAAAATTGCAATGGCTGACTTTTTAGTTCCTTGCTTATTTCTTTTTCATTCCTCTTTCAAAGCCTACTGTTTGAAAATTCTTTGTGGTTGCGTGTGTGAATTCGATACCCACGTTATGTTGGTTATCGAATTTTTCGATAAAGTGCTTAGCCTTTTCTGGTAGGGATATACGAGGGCACAATTAATTTTAATTTTCATAATCATTTGGAAACATATTCCGTATATTTGTGAAAATATGCTGGAAATTAGAGTCACTTAGATCACTATCAAGCATACATAATTGTGACGGTGTCATACGAATACATATACTATGGTGCTGTTATTGGCGTAGTGGTTGCGCCATTTTACACTAGCGCTATATTGGAGCCGGTGCTGGTATTAGCGCACGAAATTGAGTTGGTTTCATATTGCAATATTGAGATGGCGCAATATTGAGTTGGCGCTATGTTGAGTTGACGCTATATTGAGTTGGCGCATTTTCCAAATCGGGGTTAGCGCAATAACGCCAGGGTTGGCGTTAGCGCAATGCGCGGCGCAGCGCAGTGTTACCCATGCCTAATCAGTAAGTGAGTTCCCGTGGCAGTGATCCAGATTCGGATAAAAATTTTGTTTAGTAAATGCAACAACAATTTTGTGATCCTGATATTTACCTGGATCAATTTTGGATCCGTATAGATTGTAATAGATATTTTAGATCCAGATAAATATCCTTTGCTGTTGCATTTGCTTGCAAAATTCGTATCCGGATCTGGACCGTGTAGCATATGTAGTGATGTGCCGAGTCGGCAATTTTTGGTATTCGAATACTTTGGTATTCGTTAAGAAAAGAATCGAGTAAGTACTCGAGAAAAGTATTCGAGTACAATACTCGAGTACTGATTTAGTTGGTTATAATTTGGTTGGTTATACTTTTTTGGCGGTTAGGGCTCGATATCTTTGCACATATTTTGATAGTACAAACCTTTAATAAAAAATAAATACATACATATGACTAGCTGACCCGCCAGACGTTGTTCTGCCTAAAATTTATTCCTATAAAGCCTAAAGGAATAGTCCTAGATTACCGTGTTGCCGTATCCCTATCCCTATCCCTATCCCTATCCCTATCCCTATCCCTATCCCTAACCCTATCCCTATCCCTATCCTTATACCTATCCCTATTTATATTCCTATCGCTAACCCAATCCCTATCCCTATCCCTATTCCTATTCCTATTCCTATTCCTATTCCTATTCCTATTCCTATCTCTATATCTATCTCTATCTCTATTTCTATCTCTATCTCTATCTCTATCTCTCTCTATCTCTATCTCTATCTCTATCTCTATCTCTATCTCTATCTCTATCTCTATCTCTATCTGTATCTCTATCTTTATCTCTATCTCTATCTCTATCTCTATCTCTATCTCTATCTCTATCTCTATCTCTATCTCTATTTCTATTTCTATTTCTATCTCTATCTCTATCTCTATTTCTATCTCTATCTCTAGCTCTATCTCTATCTCTATCTCTATCTCTATCTCTATCTCTATCTCTATCTCTATCTCTATCTCTATCTCTATCTCTATCTCTATCTCTATCTCTATCTCTATCTCTATCTCTATCTCTATCTCTATCTCTATCTCTATCTCTATCTCTATCTCTATCTCTATCTCTATCTCTATCTCTATCTCTATCTCTATCTCTATCTCTATCTCTATCTCTATCTCTATCTCTATCTCTATCTCTATCTCTATCTCTATCTCTATCTCTATCTCTATCTCTATCTCAATCTCTATCTCTATCTCTATCTCTATCTCTATCTCTATCTCTATCTCTATCTCTATCTCTATCTCTATCCCTATCCCTACCCTATCCCTATCCCTATCCCTATCCCTATCCCTATCCCTACCCCTATCCCTATCCCTATCCCTATCCCTATCCCTATCCCTATCCCTATCCCTATCCCTATCCCTATCCCTATCCCTATCCCTAACCCTATCCCTATCCATATCTCTAGCCCTATCCCTATGCCTATTCTAACCCTACAGACTTTCTAGGGTGACCCCTGGTCCACATTTTGGTCCATATTTCGGAAAACGGGTCGCATAGGGTCTTGAAAATCACCTCTTTTTTAAATACTCACCAACACCTTTTATTTGATACCCATTTTGTAGAAAACCCGTTTGGGGTCACAGCTGGTTCATATTTCAGGAAATACCTCAAATACGGGGACTTATATGGGACCAATAACTACACCTTGTTAAAGCACTCGTCAACACCTTTCATTTGATACCCATATCGTACGAACCCGTTATAGGGTTACCCTGGTCCACATTTTGTGGAATATCTCCAAAACTTTCCCGGATTCTTATACTTTTTGTGGCCATAAACCATGTCGGGCCCAATCGAAAACCACGTGCAAAATTTCATTTAATTCAGTCCAGCCGTTCTGGAGTTAAATCATCAGAGAGGAAAATGGGACTTATTTTTATATAATAGACTAGCTGACCCGCCAGACGTTTTTCTGCCTAAAATTTATTCCTATAAAGCCCAAAGGAAAAGTCCTAGTTTACCGTGTTGCCGTATGTATCTCTATCCCTATCCCTAATCCCTAATCCCTAATCACTATCCCTATCTTTATACCTATCCCTATTCCTATTCCTATCGCTAACCCTATCCCTATTCCTATTCCTATTCCTATTCCAATTCCTATTCCTATTCCAATTGCTATCCCTATCCCTATCCCTATCCCTATCCCTATCCCTATCCCTATCCCTATCCCTATCCCTATCCCTATCCCTATCCCTATCCCTATCCCTATCCCTATCCCTATCCCTATCCCTATGCCTATCCCTATCCCTATCCCTATCCCTATCCCTATCCATATCTCTAGCCCTATCCCTATGCCTATTCTATCCCTCCGGACTTTCTAGGGTGACCCCTGGTCCACATTTTGGTCGATATCTCGGAAAACGGGTCGCATAGGGTCTTGAAAATCATCTCTTTTTTAAATACTCACCAACACCTTTTATTTGATACCCATTTTGTAGAAAACCCGTTTGGGGTCACACCTGGTTCATATTTCAGGAAATACCTCTAATACGGGGTCTTATATGGAACCAAAAACTACACCTTGTTGAAGCACTCGTCAACGCCTTTCATTTGATACCCATATCGTACGAACCCGTTATAGGGTTACCCTGGTCCACATTTTGTGGAATATCTCCAAAACCTTGCCGGATTCTTATACTTTTTTTGGCCATAAACCATGTCGGGCTCAATTGAAAACTACGTGCAAAATTTCATTTAATTCAGTCCAGCCGTTCTGGAGTTATATCATCAGGGAGGAAAATGCGACTTATTTTTATATAATAATAACTAGCTGACCCGCCAGACGTTGTTCTGCCTAAAATTTATTCCTATAAAGCCTAAAGGAAAAGTCCTAGATTGCCGTGTTGCCGTATTCCTATCCCTAATCCCTAATCCCTAATCCCTAATCCCTAATCCCTATCCCTATTCCTATCGCTAGCCCTATCCCTATTCCTATTCCTATTGCTATTCCTATTGCTATTCCTACCCCTATCCCTATCCCTATCCCTATCCCTATCCCTATCCCTATCCCTATCCCTATCCCTATCAATATCCCTATCCCTATCCCTATCCCTATCCCTATCCCTATCCCAATCCCTATCCCTATCCCTATCCCTTTCCCTATCCCTATCCCTATCCCTATCTCTATTCCTATCCCTATCCCTATCCCTATCCATATCTCTAGCCCTATCCATATCTCTAGCCCTATCCCTATGCCTATTCTATCCCTCCGGACTTTCTAGGGTGACCCCTGGTCCACATTTTGGTCGATATCTCGGAAAAGTCCTAGATTGCCGTGTTGCCGTATTCCTATCCCTAATCCCTAATCCCTAATCCCTATCCCTATTCCTATCGCTAGCCCTATCCCTATCACAAAATCAGGCATAACTACTGAAAATCACAATGGCCTAAACATTTATTTTCAAAATGTATCTGGTCTACGTACCAAATCTGGAATTGTTTTTGCGGCCAGCTCACAACTGGACTATGATATTTTTGTTTTTGTAGAAACTTGGCTAAATTCTAATTTTTATGATGAGGAATATTTTGATCCCAATTTATACTTTGTATATCGAAAGGATAGAGATATTCAAAAAACTGGTTTAGAAAGAGGCGGTGGTGTTCTCATCGCCGTCAAACGTAAATATAGCTCTCACTTGGTAGGGCTGGCGAATGGTGATTCCGTGATTGACCAACTATGTGTTTGCGTAAGCAGCATGTCAACACATGCCTCAATATATTTTGTTGTTTCATACATTCCACCAAATAGGGGTGATGCTCTGTATGGCTTACATGCGGATAATATTACATCTTTAATAAATAATAAGTTAGGTGATAATCAACTATGTATCTTAGGTGACTTTAATCTAAGCAATGTGGGTTGGTCGGGTAGTTTTTCTCAATCGGGTCTATTAAGGTTCAGACATTGGTGACTTGTAAGTATTTCAGTATCGTAAACAGCTGACACTTGTCGAGGCAGATCTTGGAAGGTAGGCGCATAGGTGAATTAAGAAATTTCCCAAGTATTCTGTTATTGTAATTGGTAGATTGTAATGTCAAAATAATATCTCTCCTTGTAAAAATCTGAATTCGCTTGGGACTCGCCCATTACTATTGGTCATGATGTGAATTCGCTTTGATTTTGATATTATAATCTACCTTTTTAAATAAAAAAAGAAGTTTCTGCAGTCGCTAATGCGCCTACCTTCCTATATCTGCTTTCACAAGTGTCAGCTGTTTACGAATTTAGGGTTGCTAACCAAAATCCAATTGGTCTGTAAGTTAAGGATACAGCTACAGAATTACGATAAGGCACCAATGACTAGTAATACAGCTTGTCGTAAGGTTGGTTGAATCAGCTGTTTTATAAGGTTACAGATAAGTCACCAATGTCTGCGCTTTTACCCTTAAATGTAATCTCTCCGCATGAAACTTATTTTATTGATAACATCTTAAGCTATAACTTAATACAAGTTAACAATTTTGTCAACAAGTTGGATAAAATTCTTGATCTTATTTTCATTAGCGATAATTTGAACCATACTATTTCTGAATGCATATCTCCAATAATGCTGTGTGATAAACATCATGTTCCGTTGGTGTTAAATCTTAAAGTTTATGAATTTTCTTCTATAGCGCCTGATGAAAGTAGATCTTTTAACTTTGCGGCTTGCGATTTTGATAAGATTAATTCTATATTAGAACATTTTAATTGGGACAGTGTGTTGTCCTCATCGGATGCGTCTATTTGTTATAGCAATTTTAAATCTGTTATGATGGACTTTTGCCTCGTCAACATACCCATGATAAAGAAGAGACCCTACAAGCTTCCGTGTTATAACAGTAGATTGAAAAGGCTAAAGAATTGTAGAAACAAATTTTTTAAGAAATTTAAGCTTACTAACAATGAACACTTTCTCTGTGAATATCATCGATATGCAAAGCAATTTAATTGTTTGGATAAATTTTTGTACAAAATTTATATTCTTGGAATTGAAGAAAATATAAAATCAAATCCAAAAGCGTTTTGGTATTATATTAAAGCTAAAAAATCGAAATCCAATATTCCATTAGCAGTCTTCTTTCAGGACAAATTTGCTAGCACACCATCTGATGTAGCTAATTTGTTTTCGGAATTTTTTAGTGCAAATTTTAGAGCGGATGATAGCTCATCTCATTCTCATTCGTCATTTAATTTTAATTTTAACTCTTGTTTGAGCTTCGGATCTCTTATACTGTCACCTGATGATGTTGCTACTGGAATTAGCAATCTTAGGCCATCTTCGAGAACAGACACTGATGGGCTCTCTGTTATCCTATTAAAAAATTGCCCAGCTTTAATTACACCCTTAAAACATATTTTTAATGTGTCTTTGGAGACTGGTCTCTTCATTGATGAGTGGAAATCTACTACAATTAGCCCTATTCATGAAGATGGTAGTAAAAACAATGTTTGCAACTACAGGCCAATTTCAAAATTATCAACGGTAGCAAAGCTTTTTGAGAGCATCGTTAAAGATAAAATGTACTTTGCATGTAAGAGTTTGATTATGCCAAACCAGCATTGTTTCATTCCGGGTCGATCTACAGTTTCGAACCTTGCGGTTTTTAGTGAATACTGCCACTCGTCCTTCTCTGCTGGTGTTCAGGTAGATTGTGTTTACACGGACTTTTCAAAGGCTTTTGATAAAGTCTCACATTCACTTTTGGTATATAAACTGTCCTGTTTGGGGTTTCACTCTAATTTTTTAAAATGGATCAAATCATATTTATAAAAGAATTTGTGTAGTTGCGGTTGATTGTGTGACTTCTGTTCCCTTTTTTGCCACCTCTGGGGTTCCCCAGGGGAGCATATTAGGCCCACTATTGTTTGTACTATTTATTAATGATATTAGTACCTGCTTTAAATTTGCAAATTTTTTGCTCTATGCAGATGATTTAAAAGTTTTCTCGAAAATTACGAGTAATGATGATGCTATTATGTTGCAAGATGACATAAATAGACTACATTTATGGTGCACCGCTTCACGGCTAGCTTTAAATATAAAAAAAATGTTTCAAAGTTACTTTTAAGAAGTCTTTATACTCTGTGCCAACATCTTACAACATTTCACATTCTTTATTGCAAACTGTTGATGAGATTAAGGATCTTGGCGTAATTTTTTCGAGTAATTTTTCATTCAGTACGCACACAAGCTTTATTATTTCGAAGGCTTACTCGGTTTTAGGGTTCCTGAGGCGTAATAGCTCCAACTTCTCTGACCCCTACACTCTTAAATTACTTTTTACAGCTTTCGTTCGTTCCAACCTAGAATATGCTACTTTTATTTGGAGGCCGAGTCACAAATGTTATATTTCTAGGATTGAGAGGGTTAAAAAAGTCTTCTTGAAATTTGCTTTACGGTCTCTTATATTCAATGAACCTATGCCATCCTATAAGTCCCGTCTGCTCCTAATTAATCTAAAGACATTGGAAGCAAGGAGAACAGTCCTCTCACTTTCATTTGTTTTCAACATCATTAGAGGTGACATTGACTGCCGCCTTCTTTTGGAAAAAAATTAACTGTAATATCCCACAGCGTAATCTTAGGAATTACTTGCCTTTTTATGGAATAAGTTGTAGAACGGAATATGCGCGCAATGCTCCCATGGTTAGAGCCCTAGGTGAATTTAATTTGATCTCGAATTCTGTCCAACTTGATTTTTCATCTCCAAAATGGTTTTTTATTCATAACCTTAACACATTTTTTTAATTGTTATTTCTGTTTAGGTATTTATTAATTTTTTAATAACTCATATTTTAATGTAAATAGTCTGTAAGAATGTCATTGTTCATAGACTGAAATAAATAAATAAATAAATAAATAAATAAATAAATAAATCCCTAATCCCTAATCACTAATCCCTAATCCCTAATCTCTAATCCCTAATCCCTAATCCCGAATCCCTAATACCTATCCCTATGCCTATCACTATCCCTATCCCTATCCCTATCACTATCCCTATCCCTATCCCTATCCCTATCCCTATCCCTATCCCTATCCCTATCCCTATCCCTATCCCTATCCCTATCCCTATCCCTATCCCTATCCCTATCCCTATCCCTATCCCTATCCCTATCCCTATCCCTATCCCTATCCCTATCCCTATCCCTATCCCTATCCCTATCCCTATCCCTATCCCTATCCCTATCCCTATCCCTATCCCTATCCCTATCCCTATCCCTATCCCTATCCCTATCCCTATCCCTATCCCTATCCCTATCCCTATCCTTATCCCTATCCCTATCCCTATCCCTATCCCTATCCCTATCCCTATCCCTATCCCTATCCCTATCCCTATCCCTATCCCTATCCCTATCCCTATCCCTATCCCTATCCCTATCCCTATCCCTATCCCTATCCCTATCCTTATCCCTATCCCTATCCCTATCCCTATCCCTATCCCTATCCCTATCCCTATCCCTATCCCTATCCCTATCACTATCCCTATCCCTATCCCTATCCCTATCCCTATCCCTATCCCTATCCCTATCCCTATCCCTATCCCTATCCGTATCCCTATCCCTATCCCTATCCCTATCCCTATCCCTATCCCTATCCCTATTCCAATCCCTATCCCTAATCCCTAATCCCTAATCCCTAATCTCTAATCTCTAATCCCTAATCCCGAATCCCTAATCGCTAATCCCTATCCATATACCTATCCCTATCCCTATCCCTATCCCTATCTCTATCTCTATCCCTATCCCTATCCCTATCCCTATCCCTATCCCTATCCCTAATCCCAAATCCCTAATCTCTAATCCCTAATTCCTAATCCCTAATCGCTAATCCCTATCCATATACCTATCCCTACCTCTATCCCTATCCCTATACCTATCTCTATCCCTATCCCTATCCCTATCCCTATCCCTATCCCTATCCCTATCCCTATCCCTATCCCTATCCCTATCCCTATCCCTATCCCTATCCCTATCCCTATCCCTATCCCTATCCCTATCCCTATCCCTATCCCTATCCCTATCCCTATCCCTATCCCTATCCCTATCCCTATCCCTATCCCTATCCCTATCCCTATCCCTATCCCCATCTCTATCCCTACCCCTATCCCTACCCCTATCCCTACCCTATCCCTATCCCTATCCCTATCCCTATCCCTATCCCTATCCCTATCCCTATCCCTATCCCTATCCCTATCCCTATCCCTATCCCTATCCCTATCCCTATCCCTATCCCTATCCCTATCCCTATCCCTATCCCTATCCCTATCCCTATCCCTATCCCTATCCCTATCCCTATCCCTATCCCTATCCCTATCCCTACCCCTATCCCTATCCCTATCCCTATCCCTATCCCTATCCCTATCCCTATCCCTAATCCCTAATCCCTAATCCCTAATCCCTAATCTCTAATCCCGAATCCCGAATCCCTAATCGCTAATCCTTATCCCTATCCCTATCCCTATCCCCATCTCTATCCCTACCCCTATCCCTATCCCTACCCCTATCCCTATCCCTATCCCTATCCCTATCCCTATCCCTATCCCTATCCCTATCCCTATCCCTATCCCTATCCCTATCCCAATCCCTATCTCTATCCCTATCCCTATCCCTATCTCTATCCCTATCCCTATCCCTATCCCTATCCCTATCCCTATCCCTATCCCTATCCCTATCCCTATCCCTATCCCTATCCCTATCCGTATCCGTATCCCTATCCCTATCCCTATCCCTATCCCTATCCCTATCCCTATCCCAATGCCTATCCCTATCCCTATCCCTATCCATATCTCTAGCCCTATCCCTATGCCTATTCTATCCCTCCGGACTTTCTAGGGTGACCCCTGGGCCACATTTTGGTCGATATCTCGGAAAACGGGTCGCATAGGGTCTTGAAAATCATCTCTTTTTTAAATACTCACCAACACCTTTTATTTGATTCCCATTTTGTAGAAAACCCGTTTGGGGTCACACCTGGTTCATATTTCAGGAAATACCTCTAATACGGGGTCTTATATGGAACCAAAAACTACACCTTGTTCAAGCACTCGTCAACACCTTTCATTTGATACCCATATCGTACGAACCCGTTATAGGGTTACCCTGGTCCACATTTTGTGGAATATCTCCAAAACCTTGCCGGATTCTTATACTTTTTTTGGCCACAAACCATGTCGGGCTCAATCGAAAACTACGTGCAAAATTTCATTTAATTCAGTCCAGCCGTTCTGGAGTTATATCATCAGGGAGGAAAATGCAACTTATTTTTATATAATAACTAGCTGACCCGCCAGACGTTGTTCTGCCTAAAATTTATCCCTATAAAGCCTAAAGGAAAAGTCCTAGATTGCCGTGTTGCCGTATTCCTATCCCTAATCCCTAATCCCTATTCCTATCGCTAGCCCTATCCCTATCCCTATTCCTATTGCTATTCCTATTGCTATTCCTATTGCTATTCCTATCCCTATCCCTATCCCTATCCCTATCCCTATCCCTATCCCTATCCCTATCCCTATCCCTATCCCTATCCCTATCCCTATCCCTATCCCTATCCCTATCCCTATCCCTATCCCTATCCCTATCCCTATCCCTATCCCTATCCCTATCCCTATCCCTATCCCTATCCCTATCCCTATCCCTATCCCTATCCCTATCCCTATCCCTATCCCTATCCCTAACCCTATCCCTATCCCTATCCCTATCCCTATCCCTATCCCTATCCCTATCCCTATCCCTATCCCTATCCCTATCCCTATCCCTATCCCTATCCCTGTCCCTGTCCCTATCCCTATCCCTATCCCTATCCCTATCCCTATCCCTATCCCTATCCCTATCCCTATCCCTATCCCTATCCCTATCCCTATCCCTATCCCTATCCCTATCCCTCTCCCTCTCCCTCTCCCTCTCCCTCTCCCTATCCCTATCCCTATCCCTATCCCTATCCCTATCACTATCCCTATCCCTATCCCTCTCCCTATCCCTATCCCTATCCCTATCCCTATCCCTAATCCCTAATCCCTAATCCCTAATCCCTAATCCCTAATCCCTAATCCCTAATCTCTAATCCCGAATCCCGAATCCCTAATCGCTAATCCTTATCCCTATCCCTATCCCTATCCCTATCCCCATCTCTATCCCTACCCCTATCCCTATCCCTACCCCTATCCCTATCCCTATCCCTATCCCTATCCCTATCCCTATCCCTATCCAAATCCCTATCCCTATCCCTATCCCTATCCCTATCCCTATCCCTATCCCTAATCCCAAATCCCTAATCTCTAATCCCTAATTCCTAATCCCTAATCGCTAATCCCTATCCATATACCTATCCCTATCTCTATCCCTATCCCTATACCTATCCCTATCCCTATCCCTATCCCTATCCCTATCCCTATCCCTATCCCTATCCCTATCCCTATCCCTATCCCTATCCCTATCCCTATCCCTATCCCTATCCCTATCCCTATCCCTATCCCTATCCCTATCCCTATCCATATCCCTATCCCTATCCCTATCCCTATCCCTATCCCTATCCCTATCCCTATCCCTATCCCTATCCCTATCCCTATCCCTATCCCTATCCCTATCCCTATCCCTATCCCCATCTCTATCCCTACCCCTATCCCTACCCCTATCCCTACCCTATCCCTATCCCTATCCCTATCCCTATCCCTATCCCTATCCCTATCCCTATCCCTATCCTTATCCCTATCCCTACCCCTATCCCTATCCCTATCCCTATCCCTATCCCTATCCCTATCCCTATCCCTATCCCTATCCCTATCCCTATCCCTAATCCCTAATCCCTAATCCCTAATCCCTAATCTCTAATCCCGAATCCCGAATCCCTAATCGCTAATCCTTATCCCTATCCCTATCCCCATCTCTATCCCTACCCCTATCCCTATCCCTACCCCTATCCCTATCCCTATCCCTATCCCTATCCCTATCCCTATCCCTATCCCTATCCCTATCCCTATCCCTATCCCTATCCCTATCCCTATCCCTATCCCTATCCCTATCCCTATCCCTATCCCTATCCCTATCCCTATCCCTATCCCTATCCCTATCCCTATCCCTATCCCTATCCCTATCCCTATCCCAATCCCTATCTCTATCCCTATCCCTATCCCTATCTCTATCCCTATCCCTATCCCTATCCCTATCCCTATCCCTATCCCTATCCCTATCCCTATCCCTATCCGTATCCCTATCCCTATCCCTATCCCTATCCCTATCCCTATCCCTATCCCTATCCCTATCCCAATGCCTATCCCTATCCCTATCCCTATCCATATCTCTAGCCCTATCCCTATGCCTATTCTATCCCTCCGGACTTTCTAGGGTGACCCCTGGGCCACATTTTGGTCGATATCTCGGAAAACGGGTCGCATAGGGTCTTGGAAATCATCTCTTTTTTAAATACTCACCAACACCTTTTATTTGATTCCCATTTTGTAGAAAACCCGTTTGGGGTCACACCTGGTTCATATTTCAGGAAATACCTCTAATACGGGGTCTTATATGGAACCAAAAACTACACCTTGTTCAAGCACTCGTCAACACCTTTCATTTGATACCCATATCGTACGAACCCGTTATAGGGTTACCCTGGTCCACATTTTGTGGAATATCTCCAAAACCTTGCCGGATTCTTATACTTTTTTTGGCCACAAACCATGTCGGGCTCAATCGAAAACTACGTGCAAAATTTCATTTAATTCAGTCCAGCCGTTCTGGAGTTATATCATCAGGGAGGAAAATGCAACTTATTTTTATATAATAACTAGCTGACCCGCCAGACGTTGTTCTGCCTAAAATTTATCCCTATAAAGCCTAAAGGAAAAGTCCTAGATTGCCGTGTTGCCGTATTCCTATCCCTAATCCCTAATCCCTATTCCTATCGCTAGCCCTATCCCTATCCCTATTCCTATTGCTATTCCTATTGCTATTCCTATTGCTATTCCTATCCCTATCCCTATCCCTATCCCTATCCCTATCCCTATCCCTATCCCTATCCCTATCCCTATCCCTATCCCTATCCCTATCCCTATCCCTATCCCTATCCCTATCCCTATCCCTATCCCTATCCCTATCTCTATCCCTATCCCTATCCCTATCCCTATCCCTGTCCCTATCCCTATCCCTATCCCTATCCCTATCCCTATCCCTATCCCTATCCCTATCCCTATCCCTATCCCTATCCCTATCCCTATCCCTATCCCTATCCCTATCCCTATCCCTATCCCTATCCCTATCCCTATCCCTATCCCTCTCCCTCTCCCTCTCCCTCTCCCTCTCCCTATCCCTATCCCTATCCCTATCCCTATCCCTATCCCTATCACTATCCCTATCCCTCTCCCTATCCCTATCCCTATCCCTATCCCTATCCCTATCCCTATCCCTATCCCTATCCCTACCCCTACCCCTATCCCTATGCCTATCCCTATCCATAAACCTATCCCTATCCCTATCCCTATCCCTATCCCTATCCCTATCCCTATCCCTATCCCTATCCCTATCCCTATCCCTATCCCTATCCCTATCCCTATCCCTATCCCTATCCCTATCCCTATCCCTATCCCTATCCCTATCCCTATCCCTATCCCTATCCCTATCCCTATCCCTATCCCTATCCCTATCCCTATCCCTATCCCTATCCCTAATCCCTAATCCCTAATCCCTAATCCCTAATATCTAATCCCTAATCCCTAATCCCGAATCCCGAATCCCTAATCGCTAATCCCTATCCATATACCTATCCCTATCCCTATCTCTATCCCTATCCCTATCCCTATCCCTATCCCTATCCCCATCTCTATCCCTACCCCTATCCCTATCCCTATCCCTATCGCAATCCCTATCCCTATCCCTATCCCTATCCCTATCCCTATCCCTATCCCTATCCCTATCCCTATCCCTATCCCTACCCCTATCCCTATCCATAAACCTATCCCTATCCATATCTCTAGCCCTATCCCTATGCCGATTCTATCCCTCCAGACTTTCTAGGGTCACCCCTGGTCCACATTTTGGTCGATATCTCGGAAAAGGGGTCGCATAGGGTCTTGAAAATCACCTCTTTTTTAAATACTCACCAACACCTTTTATTTGATACCCATTTTGCAGAAAACCCGTTTGGGGTCACACCTGGTTCATATTTCAGGAAATACCTCGAATACGGGGTCTTATATGGGACCAATAACTACACCTTGTTCAAGCACTCGTCAACACCTTTCATTTCATACCCATATCGTACTAACCCGTTATAGGGTTACCCTGGTCCACATTTTGTGGAATATCTCCAAAACCTTCCCGGCTTCTTATACTTTTTTTGGCCATAAACCATTTCGGGCTCAATCGAAAACTACGTGCAAAATTTCATTTAATTCAGTCCAGCCGTTCTGGAGTTAAATCATCAGGGAGGAAAATGCGACTTATTTTTATATAATATAGATAGATAGATAGATATATATATAAATGATTTGGTATTTAATTGTAACGCTAAAACTTGAAAACGGCTGAACCAAATCAAATACTTCCTTAGGGGGGTTTGTTTGTTGTTACCCCGCGAAGGTTTAGACGAAGAAAAAATTAAAAAAAATGTAAGGGGGGCGTGGCACCTCCCATACAACCTTAATTTTTAAAGCTGATTATCTCTAAAACAGTTCAAGGTAGGGAGCTGAAAATTGGTATAGAGGTAGGTGATATCAAAACACTTATCACTCAGAAAAGTGGGGGTTATCAGAAAAGGGGGCGTGGCACCTCCCATACAACCTTAATTTTTAAAGCTGATTATCTCTAAAACAGTTCAAGGTAGGGAGCTGAAAATTGGTATAGAGGTAGGTGATATCAAAACCCTTCTCACCCAGAAAATTGGGGGTTATCAGAAAAGGGGGCGTGGCACCTCCCATACAACCTTAATTTTTAAAGCTGATTATCTCTAAAACAGTCTAAGGTAGGGAACTGAAAATTGGTATAGAGGTAGGTGATATCAAAACCCTTCTCACTCAGAAAAGTGGGGGTTATCAAAAAAGGGGGTGTGGCACCTCCCATACAACCTTAATTTTTAAAGCTGATTATCTCTAAAACAGTTTAAGGTAGGGAGCTGAAAATTGGTATAGAGGTAGGTGATATCAAAACCCTTCTCACTCAGAAAAGTGGGGGTTATCAGAAAAGGGGGCGTGGCACCTCCCATACAACCTTATTTTTGAAAGCTGATTATCTCTAAAATTGTTTACGCTAGGGACTTGGAAATTGGTTGGAGATAAGCGATAATAATTCCATATTAACGCAAAATAAGGAGTTATGCGAAAAGGGGGCGTAGCTCCTCCCAACAACACTTAATTTTTTAAGCTGAATATTCAGCTTAATTTTTTAAGCTGAATAGTCAGGGACCTGGAAATTGGTACAGAGCTATATGATATCAAAACAATTTTTGCGCATAAAAGTGTAGGTTATCGGAAAAGGGGGCGTGGCACCTCCCATACAAACTTAATTTTTCAAGCTGAATATCTATAAAAGCGTTTAAGGTTGGGACCTGAAAATTGATCAGGAGATTAACGACATCAATAGCATGCTTATGAAAAAAAACAGTAGTTTTGGGAAAAGGGGGCGTGGCACCTCCCATGCGTTCTTAATTTTTAAGGCTAATATCCCTAAAAGCGTTCATGGCATGTATATAGAAATCAAAGATTTATCGAAAAATGGGGCATTGCACCTCCCATACGTACTAAACTTTTGAGGCTGAATATATCTAAAAGGGTTGGAGGAAGGGCCTGAAAACCATTATGGAGGTATACTATACGTATCAATACTCTTACTTACTTGGTTCAAATAGCCAATACTCAGTGAAAATAAATATCCGGAACAGAAAACTAATAAATAATAGCTTAAAAAAACTAAAAAACACGCTTTAATCTTAAAAATCGTACTAAAAATTGAGAAATAATTTAATTAGAAACAAAATGATGAACGAAAATATAAGTATTTAAGGAAAAGCGTGGGGTGCTCAGTATGTCAAAAAATATTTAAAATCGGTGTTTTTTTACTAATAATTTTATTTTGACTTTTTTGAGATTTCATATATCGTACTCTTTAATTTCGCAACTACTTAGGTATATTTTTGTACTAGTTGTACGAATCGAATATTTTCATGTTCAAATATTATTGAGCACCCCCACGCTTTTCCTTAAATACTTATATTTTCGTTCATCATTTTGTTTCTAATTAAATTATTTCTCAATTTTTAGTACGATTTTTAAGATTAAAGCGTGTTTTTTAGTCTTTTTAAGCTATTATTTATTTTTAACTTTTTAGTGAAATTTTTCCTTAAAGGATGTTTTATGCGGACGCAAGAATAAAAGTAAAAAGAAGTCTGATGGGATGTGGTGTTCTCCGATATACATAGATCTACATACATATGTATTTATAACTTCTACCAAACCTCCCAATATGCAGTGAAGTAAACTAGCTTATTATGCAATATTTTCCAAACCCTTTTATTCAAGGTTTTCCAAACTAGTTTGGAAATACAAAATTTCCCAAACGTTTTGTTATATTTTACAATCAGAAAGTGAAGAGAAGTTGAGGTGAAGCATTTGAAAAGAACAAAAAAAAAGAAACCTGATTGAATAAATTCGAATTTAGACAACAAAGTTCCGAATACGTTTGTAGCGTAATGGTGAGGTATGCTGCCTACGGACCAAGAAGCTCAGGTTCGAGTCCCGAGTGGCGCATTTTATTTTTTTTTTCATTTTTTTATTTTTTATTTTTAGAGAAATTTTTTTCACCTCACGTTTACAAAACATTGTATAAAAATTGCTTTCCAAACGTGAAATGCAATTATAGAATTAGGGTTCCTTTTCGTTGAGTCAGCACTTACTAATAAATGAATTACAAACAAAAACATGCGGCTGATTTCATTGCAAATACAACAAACCCAAAACAGAAAGCTTCAAGCTTAATTTTTGAGTGAATTTATGCATTGAGTTTATCGCCATCGCTATGAGCGATCGCTGGCTGTTGTGTGTTAGTTCGCTCGCTATTTGAGTGGTTATACGTTTTTCTTTGAACATTTGTTTGTGATTTGAGTAGAATGTATTTTTGAGCGTTCGTGAGTGAGTTTTTCCGTACCCTGAAAGCTTGTTACTTATTGGCTTATATACGGGAGTGAATTGAAATTCATAGAGGCTATTTTGAAGAAAGGTAACATAAAAGCAGCAATGAAGCATGCAGTATAATGTTGAATGTCCTACTATATGATGCCGTTGAGCTGTTGATGTCATGTTTCGTATCCGGAGGAGAATAGAAATAATAGAGAGAACACAATAAAAGTGAATGTTTGAAACATATAATACTTTAGTTAAATGTTACAACTTTTAGGATGGGATGAAGTTACATACATACATACATACATACATACATACATACATACAGGTGAAGCTAATAAAATCGTGTTAAAAATGTTGTGTATCGTGCAGCCTTAAACTGAATACTAAAATTATATATTTTTGAAGTTGTATACACAATGAAGTGTGAAAAATCGTTAATTTTCTATTAAAAACAATGGCGGTGTAATAACAATTTTTGAAATGAAATTAAAAAAAAAAAAATCTATTTTGGGCAGAACGAAGTTTGCCGGGTCAGCTAGTAGATATTAAAAACTAAGTTAAGGTTGATTATGACTTAAAAATAATTTATCTTCAGTCTTTGAAATTCACCATTTTAACAAAATATTTGATATATGAAGCTAAGGGCTTAGCCACAGAATCAAAGTATACTCTATATAGTAAGATAACTTGGCAATCGATGAAAAACAGCTGTGATCACCTGTTTTTAATACCACGTTTTACAACCCTGCGTCACAGTTGGTCACAGGGTTTCACTTACATGGGCATAGAAAAGTTGCGCTGAATCATTTTAAACTAATTATAAAACTATAATAACTTGAAATTAATAATTATAAATGCATTAGGTGGTTTTCTTTTGTGGTATTTATTGTTCCTCTTCTGATTTTCATATGTGTAATTGCATTTTGGTTTATTTTTAATAAACTTCAAAATCATTTCATAGTTACTTAAGAGTGCGACTCTGTTGTTTGTTTCTACATTTTTCTTCTCTCCTTATTCTTTGTTTACAATTTGGCAAATAGCCGCTTGAATTAAATAAATTAACATCTAATTGGAAACTGTAACTAATACAGCGCTAACAAATATTGTTCGGCAATTATCATCCTTATCCAAGCATGTGGAAGATATATTTAGTGAATTGGGAAATATTAGTAACCGTGCGAATTCGCTACAGACCCGAATAAATAATTTATTAATAAAAGTTTACCTAGTTGGATAGTACAATGGAAGTTATTCCATTGATTGATATTAGAAGGAAAAAGGCTTTCGATCCACTAAAATCTTTGATCAGAAAACCTTTTCACATTCAACATTCCGGTTAGTGTCGGAGACAGAATTTCCGACTTCCTTCCGGTAGTTAGGGGAGTCCCTCAAGGCTCTATTCTAGGACCTTTGTTATTCGTGTTGTACATAAATGACTTACCTAATGTTCTAAAGTATTGTAAAGTGCATGTCTATGCTGATGACGTCCAACTATATGTTTGTTGTCCTCCTAATCGTAGTGACATTTGCATTGAAAATTTAAATGCTGACTTGACTCGAATCAGCTCATGGGCATCTATGAATGGTCTATGTTTGAACCCAAACAAGTCAAACTGCCTCGTTATTCATAGGAAGCCCTTTGACACGAGTCAGCTTGATGAAGTCAAGTTGGATAATTCTATCTTAAAATATGTCAAAACAGCTAAAAATCTTGGAGTAACATTTAACAATTTATTATCATGGAACGATCATATTTTTAGCACAGTAGGTAAAGTGTATGGAATGCTCCGTACGCTATGGTTATCACAGTACTTTACTCCCTTAAATATTAGATTATTATTGGCTAAAGCGTACTTAATACCTACGCTACTATATGGTTGTGAAGTTTATGCTAATTGTGACGCTGTATGTAAGCAAAAATTAAATGTTATTTACAATAACATTGCAAGATATGTATTTGGATTGAAAAGGATTGACCACGTAACACCCTATGCTCAGAAGTTGCTAGGCATCTCTTTTGAAAACGTGCTAAAAGTTAGAACACTCTTGACATTGCACAAAGTCATTTATACAAAGGAACCTCGATACTTATATCTAAGGATTCAGTTTCTGCAGTCTTCGAGGTCTGTGCTAATAACACATACTAAATATCGACATCTTATATCTGAACGTCAGTTCTTCATAAACTCCGTACGTCTGTGGAACTCGCTCCCTATACGTCTAAGGTTATTAACCAATACACTGTAGTTCAAAAACGAGCTAACTTGCTTCTATAACAATTTATAAATACACACTTTTGTTTTTGTTTTCATACACACATTTCTTCATTTTGCTTAAACACATACTAACATATATATTTTCAGGATTTACTATACCTTCTTTTTAACCCTCGAGCACTCGCGCTATGAGCATTTTGCTCAAGCAATTTTTTATTTCGCGAAATTTCTATGTTCTATGGATTTGTGGCACTTGGTGTGTTGAGTACCTTCGCAGGTGGTTGTGCTTCACACTTTGACGAGTGTTTCTTTTCGTTAGTGCACCATCACAGCTTCAAATGGGAGATTGTTTTTTGAGAGCGGCAATTTGCTCATTGCGCGAGAAACGATGTAAGTATTTTATGTTTAATCTTTTTTTATTGGAAACCCAGGGTTTAACGCTGGTATTTATTATTTTTGCAATATTTTCATTTGTATTTGCAAGTACTGTTGAAATGGAATGCAGGCGTCATTGTGGCAGGGCCTCTTCACAACTTGCTTCTTGGTTGGAAGAAGTGTTATATTACGAAGGCTTAGACAATGACGAAAATTAATTATTTCAACAGAGTGATGGCGAAACAGAAAAAAGTGATTACAACACTACTTCTGAACAATCCGCCGATAGTTTGGAGAAGGAGGACAACATAAGTGAGCATACTAAAAAGCCTGGCTTTTGCGAGCTTTCCCTAAGGAGTAAAAATAGGCGTTCAAAACAGAGGGTGAACTTTAAGTGCAAAATTACTCTGCACGGAACATGTAACATATACGCACTTATTTTGCTTCGAAAGCAACATTAATGTGAATCATAACGCAGACTGATTTTATAATTTTATTTAGTTATTTTTTTTTTCAATAAATATTTTTGTTAATGTACTACTTGGGAAATGTGAAATGGCCAATTTATGTTTTATTCGATTGATTTACTAAAATTTTAAAAGGTGAATCTTAAATAAATATGCTTTTTCAAAAACAATTAGTTAGTAATATTTCTACGACAAAAAGGAAATGTTTAACAATGTAAATGCATTAAAAAATTACATTACAAGAGCGAGTGAGCAAAATGCTCATGTGCGAGAATCCGTGTTACTCTATGAGGCGCGAGTACTCGAGGGTTAAGCTAAGTATTTATAAATATGATTTTAAACAAATTAATTTTAGTTTAATTTTTAATCTTTTTTATTATTTTTTTTTTCCTAACAGTTTGATTTAATTTAATTTAATTCATTGTTAACATATTATTATATTTTTTTTTTTTTTTTTTTATTTTATATTACCTTTTTCCCCGCTAATTTTCTTAAACTTCTTTTTTTATATGTATGTAGATCTAATTCATTTTATTACCGTGACTAGCACTGTAAAATAATCTTCCTGATTGTTGTGCTAGGATAAGAACTACAATAAATACAAATACAAATACAATGCCAGCGCCTTTGTTAGAAACTTATACGATGTGCGATAAGCTACCACCTTTAAATATGTAAATTAAAAGCTGATGATGGCAAAGGTGGGCTTAAATTTTATACGGGCCCATCACAAATTTTGTTCAGTACTTGAGCTCAAAATGTTGCGTAAAGCCAAACAGCTAATATATTCATCTACCAGTTTCTACGACGTAGCTGTTTAACTCAACTGCTACCCAACTGTTGAGCTCAACACTTGCGGAGCCGCTATGTCTTAGAAACTCACCCATTATATATTTTCTGATTCTTGATTTAAAATATCTTCAAATAAAAGATAATTTTTATTTGTGATTCGTTTCAAAATAGAATCAAGAATACCCTTTGATTCGTGATTCAAACTATTTTCAAATTAGAGATAAATTTGATTTGTGGTTCGTTTCACAAAATAATCAGAAATTATATTTGATTCGTGATTCAAACTATTTTCAAATCAAAGATAAATTTGATTTGTGATTCATTTCTCATATTTTTTGATTCTTGATTCAAACTTGCTTTCAAATCAAAATTATTTAGTTTACGTATGTTTTTACATGGCCGTTTTTTCTAATAAAACTGGCCAATTGCTCATATAAAATTCACACAAAATTATTTAGAAACAAAATTTGATTCGAATCAAAAATCTGATTCAAATCAAAAATATTTTTTGAATCTTGATTCTAAATAAATTTTTGATCCGAATCAAACTTTTGGTTCGAATCAAGGCAGATCTATAAACGTAACAGCACGGCGGCCATGTTGAAAATCTCTCGTCTAAAACGTCAAAAAGCACGTACGAAAATGTAAACAAGACGGAAGTAAACAAAATAAAAGCAATACGATTTGACAATTTAGCCAAAATGAAAATGAATCAGCTGCTGAGCTTATATTACCGGTATAGATCTGCCTTGGTTCGAATCAATTTTTTATGATGTATGTATGTAAGAAAATGCAAGCAGATTTTCGCAGTTGCCCTAGCCAAGCATTTGCGCGTAAAACATATGTATAAGTTAAATTTATTAAAACACAAACTTGTTAAAAAAAATATTTTTTGGGAGACAAGCTCCTTTATTCGGTCACATTCAACTTAGAACTAACTCTTTACAATTATCGTTCTTAAATCTAACTTATTCTGCCGTCCGTTCTGCCGTCTGTTCTGCCGCCGCTTCTGTTGTGATTATGCTGACGGTGCGATTCCCACCGTTCGCTGCATTCCTCATTGACTGAAGGTGTTGTGTTCCCGTTGTTTGTGCATTTTGGTGTATTCTTGCATTTGTGCAATATTGTATCTTATTGCATACAGGAATGTGCATTTTATTTAAGTAAACAACTTGTGGCGTGCTAACAGCTCCCCCTCTGAGATTCAAACGTCCTCGTTTGAAGTGTTCGTTCTTGCAAATATTTGATTAATTCCTTCTATTGCAACTTCAGTTAGTTCGATAGTTGGCTTTTGGTCGATACTTTTTTTCGGCCATAATTTTCTCAATAAAGTTAGGGTAATGATTATTAAAATTGTGATAAGGCTGATACTAAGAGCGTGTTTAATTTGACTTGTCGACTCCAGATAGCCTATTTCTTTTATATTGTTCACATTTAACTGTTTTAACATTTGTAGAGACAGTATTTCTTCGGTATTATTTGATTCCGATAAAGGTTGAAGTATGGCGGGCAGAGGATTGCTGGTTAGTTCCGCATTAGAGAATTCGTTCCCGTTAATTTTAATTGTAGCATTATTGTAATGTATTAGAAATGTGCCGTTCAGAGGTGTTAATTTTTCGTCAATTTGTATTTTTCCTTCAAAATTATTCAAAAATATGATATCTGGTGGAATCTCTTCTATTTCGGGAATATGATGGCTGTTGGTTATTGTGCAGTTTGGCGGGCGGCTTCTCAGCAGATTACTTATACAATAGTCTGTACTTATGTCTAATAAACTATTTCTAGGGCAAATTTGGAGAGAGTTGTATTTTTTACATGGTTTAATTATACCATACAGGGTATTTTTGCAGTCAAGCATTGTATTAAAATTTATTTTAAAAATTGTGTTATTCTTTTTGACTGCTCTGATATCTATTTTTTTACATGTTTGGTTTCCTACTGTGGGCAAACTTATGATGTAGATTATAATTTTTCCATTAGTTGCTATTTTTATTTCGGAGAATTCAAGGGCTTCATCTAAATTTACGAATGGGATATCGTCCTTGTCAAATATTTGTTTTGCAATGTCTATTTCTTCACTCGACATAATGTACGAGTTGATTATATTAGCTTTTGCCCAATGTATCGCATAGGCGATATTTACGATCTCGTCTTTTAAAATTTCCAATTTATATTTTAATTTCAAAAAAGCTTCTACTTCCTTATTTTTGTCATTTTGTAATTCTTTGGTTATACTATTGGTAATATTTGTAATTTCGTTTATTTTTTCTATTGTAAGTTTATTTATAAGTAACTGGTTATTGTTATTTTCAAGGACATTGTTTAGGTTACTTATTACAATTTCGTGATCCTCGTGGTCCGGATTTCCTGCAATCCATTTCCACGCACTGCCTATGAAGTTAAGTGACCGTTTTGGTCTTCTTTCTGTTTTCAAATTATTTAAATGGACTCGTATTTGGGATATAAGGAGGGATATGAATGGATAGTTTGGATTCCTGGAGATGTCCTTAATTTGTGATTTGGATTCGATGTCCTTCAGGATATCTTCATATTTGTCGATGTCAATTTCGTGTATAATTCTAAATGTTCCGGTTTGTAGTTTAGTAGTCCCCTTTTCTATCGTAAATAGTTGCGTATTGGAATAGTCAAATATCTTTACCTCTGCGAGGCATAGTCGAATAAATAGGAGTCTGAAATTAAATTTGTCTCTTGTTAGTTTCGTATCCTGCTTTTGTGTACTACCTGACCTTTCTCTGTTATAACTGTACTATTTCTATCTTCTCTAACTATTTCCTTACTATATGGTTTACTAAGTTTAGTACCTAATCTCCTATTTCTCTTAACATAAATTATTTGTCCGGGTAAGTATGTCTTAGTTTCGTGTTTACTCTTATTATGGAATTCCATATCCTTTCTTTGCTTCTGAGCAAGTTTTTGCAAATTGTTTTGCCGCGTTCTTTCTATATCCTCTGGTGTAAAAGTCACGTTTCTACAAAAGAATAGGTCTACCGGTCTTTTTCCTGTAACTGTATGGATAGTATGGTTATATTCCGAAACGGATATTTCCAGAAGCTCTTCGAAATTTCTATGTCCGCCATTATCCTTTATACAGCGCATTATTTCCGTTAGTGTGGAGTGGAATCTCTCCACTTGTCCGTTTGCTTGACTACTGTAGGGTGGTGTGGTGTACACCTCGATCCCTAATTCGTCCTTCATCATAAACATGATTGAGCGAGAGTTGAGTGATGGCTCATTATCGATTACTACTATTCTTGGAACGCCGAAAGAGAACAAAATATCCCTTAAAGGTCTTCTAACATCTTCTATGGCCCTGCTATTTAACATCTTTGTTACTGCATATTTTGTAAATTTATCTAAAGCGGTTATAACCCTTTTTCCTTCCGTTAAAAAAATATCTATATGTACCGTGTGACCTGGAAAAGTCGGCAATGGTGTTGCCGCTAGTTTTGGCTTATTGGGATGTCTTTCGTATTTATTTTCTTTACACACCGTGCAGTTCGTTAAAATCCGCCTAATTTTATTTATCATTCCTGGAAAATAGCTTTTTTCGAGGATCTGGATCCTATTCTCCTTCGCGCTCCTGTGAGCTCTCAGGTGTTCTCTAAGGATAATTTCCTCCTGCTCCTGCTCATTAGTAATATCATCTACAACCTTTTGGGTGTATCTGCACTTGTAGTTGCAAAAGTGTTGTGGGTAGATATTTTGAATAATTCCCATTATATTCTCGCTCGTGCATATTCCATTAATAACTGAAGGATTCAGATATCTCTTGAACAGTGCTATGATATTTTGCTCATTAAATTCTATTTCTTCGATAATATGACGATGGACAGTAGGGAAAATAATTTTAAATTGGTAAGATGCAGTTTCTGCATCTTTAAGAAAAATTTGGTTTTTAAAAACATTTATGGGTACTTCGCTACAGGGTATTAGGTTATGGTTTGAACTATCGTCGCTATGAATAGTAGGCGTGAGTGAGTTAATTTCGCTTGGTATTCTAGAGAGGGCATCTGCTACCACGTTTGATTTACCGGGCTTATAAACTAGTTCATGGTTGTATTCTTCTAATATTGATTTCCACCGCTTCATTTTGCTATTTGCGTTCTTGTGGCTAAGGGCATAGGTTAGAGGTTGGTGGTCGGTAATTATCTTCACTTTTTTTGATCCGTACAAATAGCTTCTTAGCGTATTTAGAGCCCAAATTATGGCAAGCATCTCTTTTTCATTGGTCGCATAGTTTTCCTCTGTCTTGTTAAGTGTCCTGGAGATAAAAGTTATAGGGCGATTATCCTGCGATAGGACTGCTCCTATAGCGAAGTCAGAGGCGTCCGTAGTTAGTTCGAAGTCTTTGTCGAAATTTGGGTGAGCTAGGACTATGTCCTCTGAAACTAGGGTACTCTTAATTTTGTTAAATGCTTCTATGGCTTCTTCGTTTAGTTGAATCTCTATTTTTCTAGAATTACGTTTTGAAACGTTACCAGCATCTCCTCTAAGGAGTGCTGTCAGGGGCTTGGCAATTTTCGAGTAGTCCTTAATAAATCGTCTGTAATATCCTGACATTCCCAGAAAGGATCTTAGTTCTTTCAGATTGCGGGGAATTGGGAACTTCGCAACCGCCTCCACCTTTTTTGGGTTGGTCTTTATTCCCTCTGAGCTAACAATATATCCCAAAAATTCTACTTCCTTTTTTGCAAATTCACATTTATTTAACTGCACTTTCATATTAGCATATTCTAAGGTTTTAAATACTAGTTCTAAATTTTTAAGGTGTTCTTCTTCGTTTTTTCCAAAAATTATCACGTCGTCGATGTAAACATAGCATCTTACTCCTATATGTTGCCGCAGAATGTCATCTAAAGCTCTCTGAAACGTCGCCGGGGCATTTTTCAGCCCGAAGGGTAAGCGCAGGAATTCATATTTTCCGTTATTAGCGGAGAATGCGGTTTTTTCTATATCCGATTCACGTAGTGGTATTTGATGAAATCCACTCTTTAAGTCTATTACTGTAAATAGTTTATTGTTGCCTAGATTCGACAGGACCTCGTTAATTTCGGGAATGGGGTATTTGTCTGGAACAGTCACCGAGTTAAGTTTACGGTAGTCGATAACCATGCGATATTTCTTTTCGCCGGACGCATCGGATTTTTTATTAACTATCCACACGGGTGAATTGTATGGGGATTTGGACTTTCTTATTATACCATTGTCGAGGAGCTCTTCTACCTTTTTCTCAATTTCTTCCTTTAGTGCCATGGGGTAGGGATAAGGTTTGGAGTGCACAGCGTCATCAGTGGTCGTTCTGATTTCGCCTTGGACTACAGTAGTAAAGGTGAGTTTCTCGTCAGGATCAGAAAACTAATTTGGGCAACCTGCGATTATATTATTTATTTTTCTTTGTTGATTTTCGGAAAGATGTGGAGTTTCCACTTCCACATTATTAACTTGTCGCGATACTCTCTGTTTGAGTTTGATAGTAATACCTGGAAAGATAGTCATGATACTTTTCTCAGTATCTATTATTGCTTTGAGCTTCCTCAAGGTGTCGTTGCCGATAATTCCGTGGAAGGAATTAAGAGGTGGCAGGATATAAAACTTAATTTTTTCGATATTCGGTCCGAATACGTCTATGAACGCGTGATGCGTTATTTCGATGGTACCTGCAACGGATTCCACCTTGAATGGTTTATTTGGTATAGGGTTTCTTATCCTGGTAGACTGAATATAATTCTTATTGGATCCTGTATCTATCAGGAAGTCTACCGTGTCCCCGCGCCTCGTAGTGAATTCATAGTATGGGAGCGAAGACGGCGTTAATCTAAAAAATTGATCAGATCGGGTTCGGTTTTAGCAGAGTCCGTTTGTTCGTCTTGTTGTGTCGTCTCGTAATTATTATAATAATTATCAGAGTAACTCTGATCGCCGTATGGTTCTCCTGCGTAATCTCCTGCATATGGCATTCCCGCATTTGCATGGTAATTTCTTTGCAACTTATTCGGAGGGTGAGATTGCTGAGAGTTGGGTGGACGTTTTTGTGGTTGGGAGTGTGCGTTGGCATTGGGCCTATTTTGATAATTCACTTGCCGAGTCTGTATGGAAGGGTCCACTTCCATAGGAACCGGGGGTTTAGGGGGTAAATTAGGACGATTATTATATCCTGACCCGTATTGTTGTTGTGGGCGATTTCCGAAGCTCGCATTCCTAGTTTGGGAATTGTAATTCGGTTGGTTGTTAAAGGTATTAATAAAGCCTCGGTTCGGTTGATATCTAGGCGGTGTATCAACCGGTCTATTATTATAATTATTATTATTGTACCGTGAAGGATAATTGTAACGTTGCGGTACAGAGTACGTTAATTCGGGATAAAAGGGTCTGTTGTTGTTAATGACCTGTCGCGCTGGCCGCGGTGGGGGTTGGTTTCAATATTTATTTACATTGTGTGCATGATTCATGCGGAAGGACATATTGTCCAATTTTTGGCACAAATTTAAAGCCTGAGGCAGAGTTGTAGGTTCTCGAATGCTAAGAAGACGGGGTAAATCACCATTGAGTCCTCGTACAAATGTATCGAGGGCCTTGTCTCGATAGGAATTTGTCATCGCTAAAATTGCCTCATCCCCCAGATCGAGGCATGCAATCTTATCAAGGATAAGTGATAGGTGCTGGTAAACCTTCTGGTAGAAGGTTGGAATATCATCTTGTCGCTGAGCCAAAGTTGTCATTTGGTACTCTAGAGTACCGATATCTCTCTTATCCGAGTAATGCATCATCAAACATTTTCTTATTTGACTCCAATCTAGTGGAGTGCTGTACGACTCTAGAGCAGTGTCGGCATCGCCGACAATTTTGTGCCTTATGGTGTGTAAAATAGCAAAATACTTAGGTGTATCCTTCAACCCTTCATAGGCCTTCAAAATTCTGTCAACACTTTTCCGCCAGGAGCTAAACTCTCCTGGTTTTCCCGAAAATTCGCGTAAACATTTCACCATGTCGGGTATACGGTCGAGGTCATTCATGTTTCCTGAGGTCAAAGTTACGTTGGGTTCGGTTACCCTAAAATCTGTGATATTCGGTGTGTTCATTTGCTCGAACACCGCGCGAACTACCGATTCTAACATAGTGGGATCGGGGTTAGAAGGATTTGGAGCTACAGGGGGGCTTATGGGATTATTGTCCCCGGGATTACGATTCCCGTACTCAATTCGTAATTGATTCAACTGTTCTGCAAGTTCGTCTGCTGAATTTGTCATCTTTTCCTCTTTTCTTTCTTTTTTTTTCTAATTAAAAAATATTTTCTTTTTCTTTTGTTTTGCAAATATTATCTTCCTTTTTTTCTTTTTCAATAACCTCCTTCGTAAGTATCAATTCATCTATATTTTCTTTCTTATTTTTAGAATTTTATTTGAAATAAAAATCTTCCTTGATTAATCGTCTTCCTACGTTACTTTCTTGAACACTTTTCTTCGCAAATATTTTTCGAATAATACATCTTCTTTTTAACTATGAACAGTTTCTGTGAAAGAAATATTTTTTATTTATATTTTTTTTATATTTTCAAACAATTTTCAACGTACGTAGGCATTTACCAACCTCTTTGTAAATAATTTCCCTCGGAAATATAAAACAATTCTATTAAGACTTTTTGCTTTTTTTTTTTTCACAATATTCCTTAGTAATATTTTATTCACTTTAATTATTTTCTTTCTTATCTTTCTTTTCACAAATATCTTCACTTCCTATATCTTATTTTTTTCTTTTAGCATTAATAACATAATTTCTCAATAACTATAAAATTTTTGTTCCACTTAATTACTACTATATTTACGTCAATAACATATTCGTTCGGCCGCCAGCAGAGATTGGTTTTTCGCGTTTACGGGTGTGTCCTTTTTCCAACGGTGGGTACTTGGGACCCTCGGCGCAGCTTCTCCTTCTCCTTGTTGATCCGTAGTTACGCACTATTCGTTGTTTTCGTCATCCGTACTTTTTGTTTTTCGGGCACTAAAAATCACGCACGTGGCCTTACTTTTTTGTTTTCAGGCTCTAACTACTTCGATACGCGCTGGCGGTCCCTGCTCGGGCGCCAGTTAAATTTATTAAAACACAAACTTGTTAAAAAAAAATATTTTTTGGGAGACAAGCTCCTTTAGGCACTCTGCACACGGAGCGTACTGCTTTAGACGCGTATTAGATACTACAGACGAAAGCTGTACGCTTTGATGTCGCGCACGTATATTTCAATTGGAGGGCTGCACACGAGTCGTCAGCTTCATGCATTCGTCAAAGTATGCTGGCTACATGTCGCTTGGCGTAAAGCAGTGCTGGTAGCTAGGCGTACTACGCTTAGAAAACAGGAAGAAGAAGATGTTTGTTTACATTTTTCCACTTGGTGGAATTTATGAAAGCAGTAAAATTTGTGTAAAAAATCGGAAAAAATGAGTGTATAATGAAAGAAAATGGAAGATTCCGTAAAATTTTTCATCTTTTCTATTTAAAGCTTCGAAATTTAAAGCAAATACCATATTATTAATTTGTTTGTTTGTTTTGTGCAGCGAAGTTTCATGTCGCTTCGTGTGCAGATCTTGAGGCGCGGAGAAATCGACGCTACATGAAGTGTCTCGTACGCGTCTATGACTATACGCCTCGTGTGCAGAGTGCCTTATTCGGTCACATTCAACTTAGAACTAACTCTTTACAATTATCGTTTCTTAAATCTAACTTATTCTGCCGTCCGTTCTGCCGTCTGTTCTGCCGCCGCTTCTGTTGTGATTATGCTGACGGTGCGATTCCCACCGTTCGCTGCATTCCTCATTGACTGAAGGTGTTGTGTTCCCGTTGATTGTGCATTTTGGTGTATTCTTGCATTTGTGCAATATTGTATCTTATTGCATACAGGAATGTGCATTTTATTTAAGTAAACAACTTGTGGCGTGCTAACATATATACTTACATATATATATGTAGATATAACGAATAAAATGTGTCACTCCACTTAGAGCCTATACACACTTGCGACTCAATCGATTTGGTCGAATTGGACTGTTGTATTCACACTACTCCAACTATTTAGTCGAATCGGTGGCAGCTATTCACACTTGAGACTAAATAGTCGTGCGATTGACAATGAAATAGTGTTGCCAATGTTCACATTTTACTCAGCAAATTTTACATTAGTGGTCTTCATATAAAGTGATGAAGTATTAAATTGTTAAAGTTTATCTGCATTCTTACATGAAAGCACCTTGTCAGCTGTCAACTTGATTAATAAATAAAAAACAATAAAATAAACAAAAAGTGCATACATTATTTGCCTTTGTTTCTTATTAAACTAGCAACTAGCTGTCAAGTAAATGAAAAGAGAAAAACGGAAGGAATTACGCTCATAAAGGCGAAACGAACAGAAGTACAAGAAACGGAAAAATAGTAAAAATCAGCCATTAATAATTTTCTTGAAATTTCATTTTCATTATTTCTATTTTAAAATGCGATTAATGACATTTGAAGAGAACAACAATATCAAGAAACATATGAAAACGGAAGTAAATATCCTTAGTTAGATAATTCTTGTCTATAACTACATCATTTCCAGATGGATTTTAGAAAGCGTCAACTGGATTTTAGAAAGGGGAAATTGGATCTCAGAAATGTCAATTGGATTTTAGAAAGGGGAAATTGGATTTTAGAAATATCTATTGGATTTTAGAAAGGGGAAATTAGATTTTAGAAATGTCAATTGGATTTTAGAAAGGGGAAATTAGATTTTAGAATAGCCAAATGGATTTTAGAAAGGGAAAATTGGATTTTAGAAATGTCGATTTGATTTTAGAAAAGGGAAATTGGACTTTAGAAACTGTAAATTGGATTTTCGAAAATTTATATAATTATTAATTTATACTTTCATACGCAATAAAGAATTTCTATTCGAAAAATTCTGTGTAAAATTTATTTTAAACGCACATTCTGAAATCCAATTCACGCTTTCAAAAATCCAATTTTGTTTTCTAAAATCCTTTTAACGCTTTCTAAAATCCAATTGACATATCTAAAATCCAATTTCCCCTTTCTAAAATCCAATTGACATTTCTAAAATCCAATTTCGCCTTTTTAAATCCAGTTAACGCTTTCTAAAATCCATCTGGAAATGGTGTAGTTAATAAGAAACGAACCTTTTGTTTTTAAACATTTTGAAAATATTAATTGAAATATTCAATCTCTACAATTTACCAAAAGTGAAATAAAAGTAGTGCTGTCAGCATGGCAACTCTTTCCACTACGAATATCACTGTTGTTGTTGTAGTCGTTCGACTAAATTGTCTCAAGTGTGAATACGTAGAAGGGCGCCTTGCTGATCAAGCAGTTGTACAACTGTTTCAGTTGGAATGAAATTGGGCTGCAAATCCAACTGTTTCAGTTGTACAACTAATTGAATGTAGTGTGAATGCTTCCATACATACCCATGCAAATCAACATTCGACTAAATCGATTGAGTCGCAAGTGTGTATAGGCTCTTAATATCAATCCTGCCCTAATACAATTGTCTAGTACGCTACAGCATTTACCATCACTAAGCATTTTACCATCACTAAGAAGAAGTTTGAATTCCGACAGTTGAGAACGAGATAAAAAAACGAATACACACATCGGAGCGAAGCGGAAAATACATAAATAATATAATTCATTTCCTGACATTAAATTATACTTAAATTCACTCAATATTCAAATTAAATAATGTCATAAAGATAAATCGGTTTGCATTGCTCTTAGTTTAACGAAACACACGTAAGTACACGGTATCCCGACAAATGCAATTTTCGATTCTAAATAAATTTTTGATTCACAATAATTTTTTGATTCGAATAAAAAATTTGATTCGAATAAAGAATTGATTTTGAATCAAGAAACAAAAAGATTTTTGATTCTTTTGAGAAATGATTCACAAATCAAATTTATCTTTGATTTGAAAATAGTTTGAATCACGAACCAAAGGGTTTTTTTGATTCTTTTGTGAAATGAATTACAAATAAAAATTATCTTATTTGAAAGTATTTTGAATCACGAATCAGGCTAATTCTTTATTTGAAAGTTGATTTGAAATCAAAATTGATTCATTTTCTAATTATGCAAATGAATACACACATGTTTTTTCTATATTATTAAAATATACCACCATTCTACCACGACCTTAAAAATTTATCTCACATATTTTCGCTGTGCTGGCAACCCTCTTCTGTCCACGTTCATTTGGGAGGTGAATTTCCCAAAATCCCATTTCAAAGCTTGCCTACAGTTCTACAGTGCACATCACTAAGCATATGCCAAACTAGGGATGGGCAAATTGGAAAAATATATCGATATATATTGTATCGATATTTAAAAAAACATCGATTTATGCCGTGTAAAAACATCGATATATCAATATATCAAAGGGGCTGGCTTCACATTAAGGAACCACGTCCCGCGAAAAACCACTTCTTCACGGGGCTAGAGGTGCTCTCACAGATCTCAAAACTGGAATCCAAACTTGCCGCAGACTTATAGTTTACTAGATATTTGTTTTTAAAGTTGGATGCGTCTACAGATATTCTACGAATCCTGAAATATAAACATAAAATCGTTAAGAATTTGTTGAAGAAGAAAGTAATGTAAATTCAAGCACCCAGACATTATGGTTATACCACTTCTTAAAAAATGTTCTGCTGTTAAATTCAAAGCGCATCAGAATTGTATGAAAAATATCGAATTTGGCTCGAAATGGCAAAAAATTATCGATTATCGATGCACGGTAGTTCAAAATATCGTCGATATTATCGGCTGTACTATTTTAAAAATATCGATATATTGATATATCGATATATATCGCCCAAACCTATGCCAAACCGCTGCCAAAATGTTGAAATTTAATTTGATCGTCGCAGTTTGTAATAATTTTGGTATTGGATTTAAAGGAGAATTGCCATGGCGTTTAAGGTACATTAGCATCTTAACACCCATTATAAACAAAAATTTAAAAGTATATTTATTTAGATCAGAATTAAATTATTTTTCTACGACGACACGAAGGCGGGAAAATCTTGAAAAAGAAAATGTAATTATAATGGGTCGTAACACCTATTTTTCTATACCTGAAAGTAAGCGTCCATTATCGGATAGAGTTAATATAGTTCTTAGCACAACACTGAAAAGCAACGACTTGCCAATTCCAAATGTACACATATATCGAAGTTTAGAGGAGGCTATGCAACAATTGGAAGAAAGTGATCTGCGCCATAAAATTGAGACTGTTTGGATTATTGGTGGCAGTGGTGTATACAAAGAGGCAATGGCTTCGCTGCGTTGTCACCGCATTTTTTTAACACAAATTCATAAAGATTTTACTTGTGATAAATATTTCCCTATAATTTCAGATGATTTTACAGAAATTGAAGATGTTGAAGGTTTACCTATGGGTATACAACAAGAGAATGGTATAAACTACGAATATAAAGTCTTTGAAAGGAAAAATAAATGCTAAATAGGTAATTACCTAACTTAGCTTGCAACGACTATAACTGGAAAATTTTTACATAGCGGGGTATCAGTCGAGCAGATGTCAGCAGCGGTGCACCGCATTTTCTGAAGCACCGCAAAAATACTAATTTTTTGAGTGGCTCTAAAAATAAGTGGGTCGGGTTTACACCTCTCCACCACGCCAGAAAAAACGGTTTTTAGGGGAAGGGGGGGGGGGGGGGGCCCAGATCACAAAACTGAAGACCCGACCTGCCGGAGACCTATAGTTACCGAGATATTTGCTTTTGAAGTTCCCGAATTTCCTATATAGTCCGGTTAGTCGAAAACGTGTGGTCCGCCCGCTGACGCAAACGCCTGTATGCAATTTTGGGGTTTTTTTGAGCCCATAAGGCAACGGAGAAATCAGCTGTTTTAAAGTGCAGACATTGGTGACTTATATTTAACATTATAAAACAGCTGATTCAACCAACCTTACGACAAGCTGTGTTACTAGCAAACCTGTTAAATAATGATTATTAATCGTAATGATTACCGGCTTGATTGATTATTTTTTCAATTGTCCAATTAATGATTGATTACCCATTGTTTTCAAATTTTAATGATTATTTTGCAATTACCATTAAAAAAAATCAAAAAAAATCATAAAAAATCAAAAAAAAGAAAAATAATCATAAAAAATCAAAAATAATCAAAAAAAATTATTTTGATTGTTTTTGATTATTTTTGATTATTTATGATTTTTTTTGATTTTTTATGATTTTTTTTTGATTTTTTTTTATTTTTTTTAATTTTTATCAATATGGTTTAAAGAAATATGCACATTTGTACGTATGCAGGTATGTATATAGCCTCTTAAGGCAGACTTCCGACGGTAGCTTGATGGTAGTACCGGGGGGTTCGATACGATGAGCGTAGGTGGTGTAGTGCGGTTAAAGTCCCACACTAACAGGATAAAGGCTCTATATGCTTCCTCCTCGTATATTTGTGCAGAGAGGCATACACATTTATACATATCTTACAAGCTTGGAATTATTGTTAATTTGTCATTGACCGTACATGGTACGATGCACGCTTATATCAAATAATCTTTATGAAAAATTGTTTAAAGTGGGCAAATCAAACATTTTAGTGTAACATTCGCTGTTGTACTAACTCATAAATTGGGCTTTAATACAGAAGTTCTCGAAGTTAGGTATAAAAAGTTCGCCGTGCGATCAGTGATGGGACAGACGGATTCATTGCTGTGAGAGTGTAGGCCACTTTGCTGTCTCTTATATTTTTCGCTTGTTTTATTGCACGCTTTATTGTCATTTGGTATTCTTCCGTTGGGTCTTTTCTCATCACTCGGCAGCCCATTTCTTTGATTAGTTGACCTGTTTTTGCGGTGTATTCCTCTTCCTCCATTAGCACGGCACAAAATCACACCACCGCTGCTCACATCGTACGACAAACATCACAACGCAAACTTCTTCGTTCTTCGCTATGCTGGCTGCTCTAACAATTCAAGGCATTCATTACAATTTGGTCGTACAACGCGTTAACATGAAATTTGCACATTAAATATCTATATGTACTTTACATATACAAATAATTTTGAATTAATATATTTACTTGACTAAGTTTAAATTGCGTCGTATTTTTTATATCCAGATCTAGGAAAAGGCTTCTAGCTCCACCAGTTGTATTTGCTTTGTCTGTTTCACACTTCATCAATTTTTTCAAAAAAGGAAAAATTCTTAATTTCATATAAGTTGTATTTATTGTTTATCATACGCCATACCGTTTCAGCCCTAGTTATTGCCCTATTGTATTCTTTTAAACGGCAGAAATATTACGTACTTACGTTCCGACATTGTTCCTCAAATAGGATTATTTGGGAATTTGTATTCGTCTTCGCATGCCTACTACATAATAAAGCAGTAGACGATTTGCTATGGTGCAAATAGATTTACGTAAAGATAATCTCTGACATAATCAGAATTCTTTATTCGCTCTTCCCTGTCCTTATCCTGAACCTAGAAATGAATCTTCCCCAGGTGAAGAAGGGTTTGTATCCGTATCTAGTACGAAAAACTTCGAACGAGCCAAGGTCTATACAAATTTTGTACTTCTAAATTTGTCGACATTTTAATTAGTGCAGTTGTCGCTGTAGAATGCACAATGACTTGGATACACCTGTCCCCATATTTACTGCAGGGTTACGTACTTTAATATGAGTTCACATACATTTGTACAAACAAACTTTATGCCTCTCTGACCAAACATGCATGCCTACCTGAATACTTATGTGCATGCATATCCAAATTTCTTTACAACAATATTGAAAAAAATCAAACAAAATGAAAAAAAATCAAAAAAAATCATAAAAAATCAAAAAAAATCAAAAATAATCATAAAAAATCAAAAATAATCAAAAACAATAAAAAAAAAATATTTTGATTATTTTTGATTTTTTATGATTATTTTTGATTTTTTTTGATTTTTTTTAATGGTAATCATTAAAATTACTTTTTTTCTGCAAAAGAATTAAAATAATGATTACCAATTAAAAAACAAAACAATTTAATTGATTACTAATCCTAATCGGAATTTAACAGGTCTGGTTACTAGTCATTGGTGCCTTATCGTAATTCTGTAGCTGTATCGTTAACTTACAGACCAATTGGATTTTGGTTAGCAACCCTAAATCCGTAAACAGCTGACACTTGTGAAAGCAGTTATAGGAAGGTAGGTGAATAGGCGAATTCAGAAACTTCTTTTTTATACTCAGCTGTACTAGTACACAGAGTATTATAGTTTTGATTTCCTGACGGTGGATTGTAACAGAATGAAATAATCGAGATAGATATAGACTTATATATATCAAAATGATCAGGTTGAAAAGAGAAATCGATTGAGCCATGTCCGTCCGTCTGTCCGTCTGTGAGCACGATAACTCGCGAAAAAATTGAGATATTTTGATGAAATTTGAAATGTAAGTTGGTATCAAGACAGGAACGGATGGTATTGAAAATGGGCGAAATCGGACCATGACCACGCCCACCTCCCCTATATAGTAAAAATCGGAAATTTTGTATCTCAGTCACTAATAGAGCTAGAGTGATAAAATTTCACACACGTATAGAGCTCAGGCCCTTATGAAGAACTATAGTGAAATTTTGAAAATGGGCGGTGCCACGCCCACTTATTAAGGGGCAAACATTGAAAGTTTTATAAGTCATAACTCAGAAACCGTTGAAGATATATCGATGAATTTTGGTAGGCGTGATATACTTACTTAGGCAAATGTTTTGACGAAAAATTGCCAAAATCGGTTGACCACCACGCCCACTTTTATATATGGGTCTTCTAAAGTGACCTAATAAAAACATTTTAAGGAAGTCATAAAGGAATTAAATTTTGCACACAGTCATCGACTAACTCTCGCCGTGTACAGACGTGTATTCAAGTGCTCAGCTTAGTTAATCGCAGTACAACAAACACGTGTCTATTTCTACATATCACACTCCGCTTTACTATTTACATTCGCAATATCATCCAATCATTTCAACCAATCACAAGCGACGTAAAACCAACAACAACATGCCACCTGAGCCCCCTGACAGAGGGGCAAACAGGTTTTCACTATTAAGTGACGACAGTGATTCTTTCGATTACATAAACGCTTTTCCCAACCTTACACACAAACAACCTACTCCCAGCCATCCCAAATACCTCCTCATTTCTTTTCCTGACAACAAAATTGGAAAACCCAACATATTCATCATCAAAAAATGCATTGACGCTATATCGACTCAAATTGACAGTTTTAAGGAGCTAAGGGATGGTTCCTCACTCATCTTAGCCCGAAACGAAAAAATCGCCGACAGATTCCTAAAAACGAAAACCCTTTCCAATAAATATCCCATAACCGTAAAGTACCACGAAAGCCTAAACACAGTGAAAGGCATAGTGTACGCACCCTGCCTAATAAACATTGAAGAGGACGTAATAGTGGATGAGCTAAAAAACCAAGGCGTGACAAAAGTCTACAAATTTACCACAACCAAAGATGGCAAAACGACAGCTACAGGCAAAATGGTATTCTCTTTCGATTTGTATACGCTCCCAAAAACTCTCGACGTCGCCTGGTGTAAAGTCAAGGTCAAACCATACTTCCCAAACCCCATGCGCTGCCGCAACTGCCAGCGATTAGGACACACAAAAAACCGATGCTCCTCTGCCGCATCCTGCGAAGTATGCAACCTTCCACCGCACCAACCTGACAACTGCACCCGAACCCAGTGTGCAAACTGTGGCCAACCCCACCCCGCATCCGACAAAACCTGCGAAAGGTTCAAACAAATGAAAGAAGTTCTACAAATAAAAACCACCCTCAAATGCTCATTAGGTGAAGCCTATAGGAAATACAATCAAAACCACAATAATCCCTCAAATGTAACATCGAATACCACCTACTCCAGCATCGTTAACATATCCAACACAACCGCCAGTAAAAAGGTCCAAAAATCGCCCGAAAATAATTTGAATACCACAACAACAAAAATAACCACTTCCACCGAACAATCAAAACGTCCAGGCTCTCCTGCCCAGACTAACGCCGAAAAAATTGCCAAAACAACCGTGAAAAACCATCAATTTATCACCAAAAACAACCAAACCAACAACAACAACAACCAGTTCACCAACAACACAACCACCAGCAACAGTATAAATACCCACGAAGTCAACGATACCACTCAAATAACAACATCACCATTCAGCCAATTAACACAACAACTCATTTCGGAAAACAATTATTTCATTCCATCGACCGCAAACAGCTCAATGCAAATTGATTCAAATAACTAGCTTAGTTTCGTAGTCTCTCAACTACGTCTACTTAAGCCCAATTTCAACATCACTATGCTAAGCAATTTCAATGTTTTGCAATGGAACGAACGGTTTCATTAACAATAATATTGACCTCGAGCTGCTCATAAACGAACATAAACCTCAATTAATATCCATCCAGGAAACACACTGCCCCATTGATTTCACACCAATACCGCCCAAAAACTACACCGCTTACTTCACCAATCACAACACAAACACATATGCTAAACAAGGAGTCGGAGTTCTAATAAAATCGAATATACCACACACACAGTTTTGCATTCCATCTCCCATTCAAAACATATGCATTGAAATCATACTCAATATAAAATTCACAATCATATCCATATACATACCACCAGATAAACCATTCACAGCCCAAGACATTGGCGACCTCTTCCAAAACATACACAACCCGATACTATTAGTTGGAGACATAAACAGCTGGAACACCCTATGGGGCTCTAGGAAAAACAACGCCAGAGGTCTTACCTTCGAAGCTGCAATATCACACCATAACCTATCCGTACTCAATGACATGCAACCAACTCACCTTTCAACTCACGCTTCTCTTACCCACGTCGACATCTCCTGCTGCTCCACAACACTTCTCCCCATAATATCATGCTACACCTTAAATGACCTCCACCACAGCGACCACTTTCCTATCAAAACCACCATAGAAATAAGCAATCAACACCAAAAAAGGCCATTCATAGCAAAATTCAAGCTAGGAGAAGCAAACTGGGATGACTTTGCCAAATCTACCGAACTAGAGCTCAGAAACCGAGTATTCACCAACCAAACAAACAGAGACGCAGCTTTACTTACTAAATCCATTCGTATCGCCGCCAACAAACACATCCCACAAACCCACCCGAGGAAAAAAAAAACAGTTTTTTGGTGGAACACCCAACTCTCAGCACTCCACTCCACAAAAGTATCAGATTGGGAAGCGTACACACACTGTCCTACAAATGAGAACCTTATCCGATACAAAAAATCCAACGCCAAATTCCGAAGAGAAGCAAAAACCGCAAAAGCCCAATGTTTTCAAACATTTTCCAGCTCAATAAACCGCAATACCCCGATGAACAAAATATGGAAACAACTCAAAGTAATATACAACCGTAATACCGACACCTCAATTATTGCACTCAACAACAGTGGACAAATAGAAACCAACCCAACCAACATAGCAAATCTCTTCGCAAAACACTGGGAACTGTCGTCATCAGACGACAATTTCTCCTCCGAATTCAGAACAACAAAACATCAAATTTTGCACGGTTTAGTAACCCAAACCACAAACCCTCATGCCAAAATGTTAGAAACAGCAATTACATTGTCCGAACTGAATCAAGCAATCAATACCGCAAAAGGCAACACACCTGGAGCTGACCGCATTTCCTACAAAATGCTGAAATTTACTTCATCTTGGACTAAACAAAAAATACTCGAACTATACAATAACATTTTTAACACCGGAATAATCCCATTCGCATGGAAAACAGCCACAATAGTACCCATCCCGAAAAAGCAAAAAGACCCCACCAAAATCACAAGTTACCGGCCGATATCTCTACTTCCTTGTCCATCCAAAATCTTAGAAAAAATTATCGCCAAGAGACTTGCCTGGTACCTAGACGTAAGAAAACTTCTCCCACCAAACCAATTAGCATACAAAGCAAACAGCAGCTGTCAGGATGCTTTACTCCACATCGATTACTATACTTCCAAAGCACTGTAAAAACAGCGAAATTCGTTTTTTGCTTATAACTTTTCTATTTGGTGTTTGATTTTAACGAGCAATATATTGTTGTAAAGGTTTTAACCCGTGTCATATTTCGTCCATATAAGCCATTAACCTGCGACACCAACTTTAGCTTTTATTAAAATTTATTTAAAACCAACACCCTGTATTAAAAAAAAATTTTTTTTGAATAAAGTAAATTTAGCCTTGAATTTAGTTTTGACATCATTATATGAGTAAAAAAGATTATTACTTATTAATATTAGCTCTGTTTAATGAACAAAAAAAGTTCGGAGCAGGTTAGAGCAGAGCAAAGTAGGGCAGCTGTCGAAATAGAGCAACATAGAGCAACTCAGAGCAGAAATGCCATGAAGAAGTACATAGTACACTCAAATGATCGATTGGAGCTCATTTAGAATTACAGAGCCACCATGCTTGCAATTTTATTCTGATACGGACTTGCAGGAACTACAAAATTCTAATGATGTTGTGATGACCCCAATCCGGAGGATTAGGCGTCCCACAAATACACACCGACGTACATGGAATATACATATAGATTGAACAAATGAATTTATATATTTTGAATTTATATACATACATACATACATATATACATATGTCTACACGCAAAGCGTAACATATATACATACATAAGAGAATGAATTTTACATATATATACATATACATGCATATATATATATATATATATATATATTTACATACATTTTGTACCAACGTTACTATATTGAATTTATATATTTATATATATATGTACCTGAATTATATATACATATGTACATTTACATATATACAACATGCATATTTCTAATTATACAAATATATTTTATATGCAGAATATATATATACAACAACATACATGAAATACATACTTTGATAAAACGCATTTATTTTGATGGACACTCTAGTAGACATACATACAGATGGCAAGTGCAGATCGTAGGCGAGTGAACTCAGCGACAGCGAACACACAAACGCACATGCATTCAAGCACAGCCACTGGCCAGCAGAGAAAAAAAACCCGAGTCAACTCAGCGAAAGCGAACACACAAGCACACATGTATGCAAGCACAGCCACTGGCTAACAGAAAAACCACCACCGCATTTAGGCAAAAGAAAAGCGAAGGTCCGCACAAAGAAGGCAATAAGAAATTAAGCTAAGGCAGCGAACAGGCAGACATACATATGTTAATCTAAGCTTAAGTGAAAATAAGGCAATATGTAAATAAATACATATGTACATATATAGATGTAAATAGTTAATAAGCGAAGCGTAGAATAACGGGCATCCTGTGCGCAGGATCCCTATAAAAGGGCGAGCAATTCGCAAGGAAAATCAGTTGCAGTAATAGGCTGTAACTAGTAGTTAGGTATACTGTCCGAGGTTTTGACTTCCGACAATTGTAGCTCGACTGAGGTTCTGACTCCACTCGAGCTTAGTATATATATTCGCTGAGGTTTTCACTTCAGTGGGTCGGAAGGTTAGCGAAGGTTTTCACCGCGCCACCTTTAAGTAGAGCTTAGTGTATATGTATGTATACTCGCTGAGGTTTTCACTTCAGTGGTTCGGAAGGCTAGCGAAGGTTTTCACCGCGCCACCTTTAAGTAGAGTAGGAGTAGCACCGTAGGAAATTGGATATTATATTTAATAAATAATCATTGAAGTTTGGAAAAGAAAAAAACAATTTATTAATATTTCTGGGAAAAAAGGGGAAGGAAACCTTTTTACTTGCAGGAACCCTGGACGGACTGAACTACCCCAGCTGCCAAAGGAAAAGTCCGTCACAAATGGCGCCCGAGCAGGGACTCTAACTTATAGAGAGATACATACAACATTTTGGAACAACAAGGTTTTCGAGCTAGAATATCACAGCAAGGTTTGAGCGATTCCGATAACAACGAGGAAATACGTGTACATATACACATACGATCAATACAACGAATAATCCACAGCAATGGTGAAGGTATCGTGGGTGTACCACCTCAGCCGAGAGGAGCTATCGAAGTACATCGTTGAATTTAAGCTGGAGGGATTAGGAACAATGGACGATCAACGTAAACGCCTAGTTACATTTATAAAAGCAAACGCCAACAATAAAGAGCTAGAGGGTCGATTCGAGGAATTGGAGCTCCAACACGCCAAGCCGACGATCACAACTTGTCCTCCAACGCCTATGGGAAGCACTGACATGGAATTACCTGGTGGCAATGGAAATCAATCGCCACGAGATACAAGGGAGCATGAGGTGGATATACAAGAAGCACTGAAATACGTAAGTACGAGTTTGCCACAAATGTATGGTATGCCACAGTCAACGTCGTATGCAACTACAATGGATCGAGTGCGCAAATGGGGATTTAAGTACGATGGCGAAAGAGATCCACTGGGATTTATCGAGCGAGTAGAAGAGTTGGCAGACGGATACGAAATTGACCGGAATTCCATTCCACGAGCGCTACCGGAGCTACTTAAAGACAAAGCCTTGGCTTGGTTCCGTAACAACAACCGCAATTGGAAAGAGTGGGAAGCTTTCAAACGAGATTTCCTGAAGTTCTTCCTCAGCTCAAGGTACTTCGAGCGTTTGGATGACGAAATAAGGCAGCGTGTACAACGACCAGGTGAGAGATTTAAAGACTATGTGCTAGCATTACAGGGGCTGATGCGACACGCTGGTTATACGGATGAGCAAAAACTGAGCCGAATCTACCGCAATTCACGTCGAGAATACCAGCTGTACGTCAAGCGAAGCGAGTTTAACACCCTCGAGGATTTGGTGAGCCTGGTCGAAGACTATGACAACATCACTCCAGAGAAAGAGCAACTGAAATCGACAGCAAGACCATTTGTTCCACGAAGGCAAGAGGAACGTTATCACTGTTTAAACGCCGGTGAAAGTCAAGGAGGACAGCAGAGAAGGGAAACTCTATCAAACCAAACAAACACGCCACAGCAAGGATATGTAGATGTACGCGCAGCATGCCGACGATGTGGTGAAAGTGGACACTTCGCAGTAGGGTGTCGCAACGAACGCCGAGATTTTTGTTGGACATGTGGTCGACGAGGTGTACTCACGCGTGACTGTTGCCGCATACGACAGGGAAACGGTCAGGATCCTCATTGGTGCCGAGGGGTGAGGACTCCAGAAACAGAACCTCGAGCAACGTAAACGTTTTTTGGCAAGCACAAGGCAGAGTTATGGCAGAAGTGGAAGTAGACGGCGCACAGGTGACAGCCGCAATCGATACGGGAGCAACAAGGAGTTTTATTAATGATACGATGGCAGAGAAATTGGATCTGAGAAATTTCAAGGAGGTGGAAACACGTGTGTTGATTGGCGATGGCAGGCCGCGAACGGTGGTGGAAGCAGTAGACGCAGAAGTGAAGTTGGGTAATGAAATACACAGAAGCGAGTTGTTGGTTTTGCCAGGATTAGCCGACAAAGTGGTAATCGGAACGGACTATCTAGCGAAGGCGAACGTAGAGTTAAGGTGTGGAAGTCATGGTATAACATTGCAAAGGGACGATCAGAGGAAGGAGATAGTTACGTGTACGGCCATAGTCGAAGAAGAGCGCAAAACAACGGAAGAGGACGTGAGTATCATACCAGCTACCCCACCAGCCGATAATAGAGAGATCGCAGTGAGTAAGTTCTTAAAAGAACAATTTTATATGTTCGAAAAGATGTCGGGGGTATCAAATATTGCTACACACAAGATAGTCATGCGTGATGACCGTCCAATAAAGCAGAGATACTTCCCGAAGAACCCGAAGATGCAAGAGATAATCAACATAGAGATCGACGAACTGATCGACAAAGGTTGCATAGAGCCATCCCACAGCCCACACAGCGCGCCAATAGTGTTGGTTAAGAAGAAGAATGGCAAATGGAGACTCTGCGTCGACTATCGTCAGCTTAATGCCCGATCTGTCCCAGACGCATACCCGTTGCCGCGAATTCAGCATATACTGGATCGATTGAGAAACGCACATTTCATCAGCAGTTTGGATTTGAAAAGTGGATATTGGCAAATCCCCATGGAAGAGAGCAGCAAGCAATACACAGCATTTACAGTACCTGGTCGTGGATTATATCAGTGGAAAGTGATGCCGTTTGGTCTCCACTCCGCACCAGCAACGTTTCAGAGAGCACTTGATCGCGTCATTGGCCCAGAGTTGGAGCCGCACGCCTTTGCGTATCTAGATGATATTATCGTGACGAGTAGAACATTGGATGAACACATAAGGCACCTGTCAGAAGTATTCGAGCGGTTAAGACGAGCAAACCTTAGGATAAATCCGGAAAAATGTGAGTTTTTCAAGAAAAGTCTAAAATATTTAGGGCATGTTGTGAGCGAAGAGGGTATACACACGGATCCAGACAAAATCGCGGCGATAAAAGAGCTCACACCACCACGCAATATACGGGAATTACGACGATTCCTAGGAGTGGTTTCTTGGTACAGGAGGTTCGTACCCGATTTTTCGCGTATATCACACCCCCTAACGACGATGCTTAGAAAAGGAAGCAAGTGGAATTGGTCGAAGGAACAGCAGGTGGCGTTCGAAGCGCTGAAAAACGCGCTCACGCAAGCGCCGGTGTTGGCTTGCCCGGATTTTACGCAGCAATTTCGACTGCAGACAGATGCAAGTGATTTTGGCCTCGGCGCCGTATTAACACAAGGATTAGGAAACGAAGAGCGGGTGATAGCGTACGCGAGTCGCAGGTTAAATAAGGCTGAAGCGAATTACTCATCAACGGAGAAGGAATGTTTAGCAATCGTTTGGGCGATCAGAAAGATGAGACCGTACCTCGAAGGATATACGTTTACAGTCATCACAGACCACCTGGCGTTGAAATGGTTGAACGGGATCGAAAGTCCGTCAGGTAGAATTGCTAGATGGGCTCTTGAGCTCCAACAATATTCGTTTAATATAGAATATCGAAAAGGAAAATTGAACGTGGTGGCAGATGCATTATCACGCCAACCAATTGACGAACAACTAGGCACCATGACGTCGCCGCAGAACCAAGGCGAATGCAAGTGGCACACACAAAAGATTGCAGAGGTAAGCAAAAACCCAGAAAAGTTTCCAGATTACGTGGTGGAGGAAGAAAAGCTGTACAGACGCATAGGGAGTCAGATGGATGGCGAAGACGCCGTACCATGGAAGCTGTGCGTACCGACGACACAGAGGAGGCGAGTACTCGAAGAAGTTCACGATACGCCAAGCGCAGGACATATGGGGATAAGAAAATCGATAGCACGTGCAATGACAAGGTACTACTGGCCTGGCATGATTCGCGATGTAAAGAGGTACGTACAGCAGTGTCATACTTGCCAGATCTATAAACCCAGCCAACAGCAAGCAGCAGGTAAGATGCTGACGAAGATTTCAGAAGAGCCATGGGCAACTGTATGCGCAGACTTCATAGGACCACTTCCGCGCTCAAAGCATGGCAACACGATGGCGTTGGTCTTCATCGATAGGTTTTCGAAATGGGTAGAGATCATGCCAATACGCAAAGCGACGACAGAGACTCTAACACGAGGATTTCGAGAGAGAATTATGGCCCGATTCGGCGTTCCCAAAGTACTCATTACAGACAATGGAGCACAGTTCGTCAGCAGCAAGTTTAAGAAATTCTTAGAAGAACTCGGCGTAAAACACCAACTAACCGCACCATACACACCTCAAGAAAATCCAACGGAGAGAGCGAACCGAAATGTGAAGAGAATGATAGCACAGTTCTGCGGAAAGGAGCAAAGAAACTGGGACGAGTTACTACCCGAGATGACACTGGCATTGAACACATGCGTATGTGAATCGACAGGATATAGCCCCGCATTCGTAACACAAGGTAGAGAACCGAGACTTCCAAACGCACTCTATGATGAACACACATTCGGCACAGGTCAAGAAGTGGTGACTCCAAGCGAAAAGGCAACGAAAATGAGGGAAATATTCGAGATGGTGAAACGAAAGCAGCAGCACGCATCAACGGATCAGGCGCGATATTACAATCTGCGCAGGAGGAATTGGCAACCATCCATTGGTGATTTAGTGTTGGTAAAAGAGCATCAACTTTCGAAAGCAGTTGACAACTTCGCAGCCAAACTAGCACCGAGGTATAGTGGACCACACCGAGTGATGAACTTCATCTCACCGGTGATCGTAGAACTTGATAAAACACACAACGGCAAGAGGAGAACGGCGCATTTAAGCGAACTCAAGGCATATCACGAAGCAGAAATCACACGCGACGATCAGATAGCAGAACCAAGCACGTCCCGAGGTAACCAACAAAACGCAAACACACATGAATCCCGAAATAGACACGAAGCAAAGGTAGAACAGCAGAGTGCAAAGACACACGAATCCCGATATAGACAAAAACCAACGGTAGAAAAACAGAGTAAGCAACCGCAGGAATCCCGAAGTAGAAAACAGTCAAAGGTACAACAACAGAGTACGCAATCACATGAATCCCGAAGTATAAAACAGTCAAAGGTACAACAACAGAGTACGCAATCACATGAATCCCGAAATGGAAAACAAACGAAGGTACGACAACAAAGCGAACAGGCACAGGAATCCCGAAATAGAACACAAGAGAAGGTACAACAAACCGAATTGAACGGCATACAGTCTAGCACAGCAACACGGTGTACAACGATCACAAGAAGCACGGCAAGGAGTAAGCCCGTAGAGCAAACATCACCGACAACATCACGAAGTGTTATGTCACGATCCACAACTGTAGCCCCGAACGCAGAACACGGTGCTGTCGCGCACTATGGTTCGCTCACGATGGACAATGATATCAGGAGTTATGCGCAAATTGTACAGCAAGGGCAACAAGTGGTATATCGGGACCCGATCATGAGCAGGATGGAAAGACCATACAGTCAAACTCCCACCATGCCAAACGGGAGCGGCTCGGCAATAACATATGCACAAAATTTCGCAACGGAACACGGCTACGGGGTAAGTCAATATACCGTCACATTTAATTTTTACCCCAGAGTAAACCGCCAAACCACATACGGCAACAACGCCGTCGAAAGTGAACTTCGGGATCACGCGCCTATAGCGTGTGAGGCGACGTATGTTTTTCGGGATCATGGAATCGCAGCTTTAGGTAGTACGTGCGATGTACAAGCACCAAACTTCCTCACGCAAGGTCAACACTAGTAATAAAGCAATTCCGATGAACCGCTAAGATAATTTCGGGAGCGTCAGCACTAACTCAAGTAAAGTACCCATCACTAGCGAAATGACAAACTAAGGACATCGCACAAAAGGAAATGTGCAAACAACCCACTAACAATAATCACACCCGCCCACCAACAATGATCACAATAGGCCAACAACAATAATTATGTGCAGAATTAGTTGAATTTTCATAACAGGTATTTGCCAGCATCGTTAGCAACAAGAGGATCAATTAGTGAAATACAATGAGTGAGCACGGATCAACGTCAGGAAGTGAATATGCCATCGAGAGCGCTACTGATGGCTCACTACGCATTCGTATCAGGCGAAAAATCAACAGTGACGTGGCAAGTGAGGGTGGCACCGAGGTATTTGGCCGTATAACTGAGCGAGGGTACGACACAATACGAAGCCCGGTGTACGAGGAGTCGTTGTACGAGGAGTCAGTATCCGGCAGCAGTCAGGAGTGGGCATACGAAACGGATTTGGTAAGGGCGACAACGCCAATATACGTATCGAGTGAGAGCGAGGACGACGATGTACCGCCTATGCGACGAGGCGAAGTCTCGATAAGGCAGGAAGACGAGGAGAGTTTCGGCAGGGGATATATGGAGTTGAATCGGCGCATAAACCTGAGGATGCGCCTGTACAACGCAAACGCCGACGACAACCACAACGAGGAAGAGAACGAGGGGCCAGAACACCCACCGCCGAAGAGATGCATACGCGACGTCGACCAAGCTGACGAAAACGAAGAACCGGCACAACCGCCGACAAAACAATTTTTGATCGAAATGCCAGATGTTAGTGACACACTCAGCATAGCGGCGAGCGACGGAGTTTTAAATGAAGGAAACAACGAAGCCGTTCCACCACGCGACAACGATTGGGTGCTCGACGAGTTGGTCCGGATGTTGGACGACAGCGAAGAAACGACGCAGAGCGCCTGGATAAACACAACAGGTGTGGTACCTCTGCCTGAACCATTGGCGGCAGAAATTGAGGCACACATTCGGCAACCGAGCGAGCAGCGAAAACGAATTGAATTCCGAAGGGACATCGACAACAACAAATTCCGCGTACGAATATCGAGGACAGGTGTGGTAACGGTAAGCCTCGTCCGTGCAGGTGAGGGGGGAATGTGATGACCCCAATCCGGAGGATTAGGCGTCCCACAAATACACACCGACGTACATGGAATATACATATAGATTGAACAAATGAATTTATATATTTTGAATTTATATACATACATACATACATATATACATATGTCTACACGCAAAGCGTAACATATATACATACATAAGAGAATGAATTTTACATATATATACATATACATGCATATATATATATATATATATATATTTACATACATTTTGTACCAACGTTACTATATTGAATTTATATATTTATATACATATGTACCTGAATTATATATACATATGTACATTTACATATATACAACATGCATATTTCTAATTATACAAATATATTTTATATGCAGAATATATATATACAACAACATACATGAAATACATACTTTGATAAAACGCATTTATTTTGATGGACACTCTAGTAGACATACATACAGATGGCAAGTGCAGATCGTAGGCGAGTGAACTCAGCGACAGCGAACACACAAACGCACATGCATTCAAGCACAGCCACTGGCCAGCAGAGAAAAAAAACCCGAGTCAACTCAGCGAAAGCGAACACACAAGCACACATGTATGCAAGCACAGCCACTGGCTAACAGAAAAACCACCACCGCATTTAGGCAAAAGAAAAGCGAAGGTCCGCACAAAGAAGGCAATAAGAAATTAAGCTAAGGCAGCGAACAGGCAGACATACATATGTTAATCTAAGCTTAAGTGAAAATAAGGCAATATGTAAATAAATACATATGTACATATATAGATGTAAATAGTTAATAAGCGAAGCGTAGAATAACGGGCATCCTGTGCGCAGGATCCCTATAAAAGGGCGAGCAATTCGCAAGGAAAATCAGTTGCAGTAATAGGCTGTAACTAGTAGTTAGGTATACTGTCCGAAGTTTTGACTTCCGACAATTGTAGCTCGACTGAGGTTCTGACTCCACTCGAGCTTAGTATATATATTCGCTGAGGTTTTCACTTCAGTGGGTCGGAAGGTTAGCGAAGGTTTTCACCGCGCCACCTTTAAGTAGAGCTTAGTGTATATGTATGTATACTCGCTGAGGTTTTCACTTCAGTGGTTCGGAAGGCTAGCGAAGGTTTTCACCGCGCCACCTTTAAGTAGAGTAGGAGTAGCACCGTAGGAAATTGGATATTATATTTAATAAATAATCATTGAAGTTTGGAAAAGAAAAAAACAATTTATTAATATTTCTGGGAAAAAAGGGGAAGGAAACCTTTTTACTTGCAGGAACCCTGGACGGACTGAACTACCCCAGCTGCCAAAGGAAAAGTCCGTCACAATGTTATAAAAATACCTGATTAATATTTCCAAACAGCAGTGATTGATACTAATTATACTGATTATAACCTATTAATTTACTCAGATTTTCTATGCCATTCTCTAAATACTGAGCGATTTGAACAGGTAGTAAGTGACTCTTGTACAGAAGTTGCCGACGAGGAACGCCTAGGTTATATACTCGCTAAAGTAAGTAGCCGAGAACGTTACAGAAAATTAGAGCCAAGAAAAGATTTAGCATAAATGCATTACATTTATTTCCTCATTATATGCAGGTAAATATTCTTTTTATACCATTCATGGGAATGAAATGGTATTATAACTTTGTACCGAAACACGAATGGTGAAAGTACCAGAACGAGGCGTTGCAGACCTACGAAAATACATATATACCAATATGATCAGGATCATGAGCTGAGTCGATTAAGCCATGTCCGTCCGTCTGTCTGTCTGTCTGTTTAATCGCAAACTAGTCCCTCAATTTTTGAGATATCTGCATGAAATTCGGAATGTGAGTGTATTTTAGGAGAAGCTTATCATTTGTCGGAATCGGCCGAATCGGACCACTATATCATATAGCTGCCATACAACCGATTGTTCAGATATATATATTTTAGGGTATAACTTCTCCATCTAAATAATGACACTTCTTTTTCTAAGGAATCTTTGTATAAATTACCCAGAGAATTGAAAGTATAAATTAAACAATATCAGACTATGCAACTTTTCATTTCCCCATTCATGAAAGGTATGCAGTCTTTGGTACGTCCGAAGTTAGCCGCGCTCTTACTGGTTTTTCTTAGTATTCAGGAAACAATTTTTTTTTCAAATACAGGGTGTTGGATTTAGTAAAAATAGAATAAAAGCTGAACTTGGCATGATGGGCTAAAAGTTTCTATGGATGAAATATTGCCTTGGTGAATACCTTTCTAAAAATGTATCACTTTTGAAAATCGAACGTAAAATATAGAAATTATAGAAAAAAAACAAATTTCGCTGTTTTTACAGGGTGACAAAAAAATTAAAAAAAAATTTTTTGAAAACCTCATAAGGTAAGTGTTCAAACTGGGGGGGAACATTTTCAACTTTTTTTTCCTCCATACACCGTGATACGCTCTAATGTACATGGTTTCGATTTTATCACAAAAATGTATGTAAATAAAAAGTATCTATTATTAGAATAACTCTTTTTGCAGTAAGCGAAATTATTTATTATTCAAATAAAGATAAAAAAAAAATTATTCATCTACCTATATTCGAAAAAATTTTGCTCAACTCCGATACATATCTACAAACATGTATGTAAGTGATTTTAGCTCCAACTCCGCCATCTCCAATGATTTTAGCTCCTTGTCCTTCGCTGCGATGCGCTCCATTGACCCGAACAAATATCAAATGCTTCTTCTTATACCTTACATGCGGCAAAAGTTGAAAGTTGGGAACTTTTTTTATGGTAGATGGCGCTCCCTGCAGGAATCGCTGATTTTTTCTACTAACACACTCACACTCTAAATCCCAGTGCTGATCAGGTGATGACCAAAATACTGACAATCTCTGATTTTTTTACTAACACACACTCTAAATGTCAGTGCTGATTACGTACTGACGAAAACTGTGACATTCTGTAGATTGTGAGACAGATATATTTGAGTTCATTATTATTTTACATGTGTAAGAATAGTTTATCCCACATTAATTAATTGTCAGCACTGACTGCCTGATGAAGCAGAAATGATAGCAGTACCGTTAGCTCTTTGAAATTCCAAAAAAATCAAACTGACGCTGAGGAAAAATTTAAAAGCGCTACATTTTTGCTAATTATACCTATCAAAAAATCAAAAAGATAAGTATAACAAGTAAGGAAGCCTAAGTTCGAGTGGAATCGAACATTAGATACTCAGCTGTATGCTTTCATTGTTTGTTTGCGTTTGTTCGATAAAGGGTGTATTTTATAAGACACGAGTGCTGCATAAACAGGGCGCAGCCACGCCCATTTTCAAAATTTGTATCAATCATCCAAATAAGCATATAAATATTATTGTTAGTGCAAAATTGCATCCCTCTATGACTTTTAGTTGCAAAGACTTCACGTTACAAATTCCAAAAGGGTGTTCCAGAAATATCTTTGTTAAAAAGTAGGCGTGGTCATAAACCGATTTCAATACATTTTTGCGTGTCTATTAACACATGTTATAAAAGTGTATAAACCAAGTTTCGTCATAATATCTCAGTTATTTGTCGAGTAATAGGCACGTAGATTCCTTTGTATAAAAAGAGGCGGTGCCACGCCCATTTTCCAAACTTTTTTATTTTTTGTTTCCGGTGTATTGTAGAACTCATGTCACAAAATTTCAGTGATAGATCTTTATATTTGACAGAGATATCGCTTAAAATGTTTTTATTAGGTCACTTTATAATACCCATATATAAAAGTGGGCGTGGTCGTCAACCGATTTTGGTAATCTTTCGTTTACACATTTGGCTAAGTAAATATATCACGCGTACCAAATTTCATCGATATATCTTCAACGGTTTCTGAGTTATGGCTTATAAAACTTTCAATATTTGCCCCTTAATAAGTGGGCGTGGCACCGCCCATTTTCCAAAATTTTTATATTTTTTGTTTTATTTCCCTAGTTGGTCTCCTGCCACAAAATTTCAGTGATAGATCTTTATATTTGACAGAGATATCGCTTAAAATGTTTTTATTAGGCCCCTTTATAGTTCCCATATATAAAAGTGGGCGTGGCCGTCAACCGATTTTGATAATTTTTCGCCAAAACATTTGTCTAAGTAAGCAAATTACGCAAGACAAATTTCATCGATATATCTTCAACGGTTTCTGAGTTATGACATATAAAACTTTCAATGTTTGCCCCTTAATAAGTGGGCGTGGCACCGCCCATTTTCCAAAATTTTTGTACTTTTTGTTTTATGTCCGTAGTTGGACTCCTGCCACAAAAATTCAGTGATAGATCTTTATATTTGACAGAGATATCGCTTAAAATGTTTTTATTAGGCCCCTTTATAGTTCCCATATATAAAAGTGGGCGTGGCCGTCAACCGATTTTGATAATTTTTCGCCAAAACATTTGTCTAGGGAAGCAAATTACGCATACCAAATTTCATCGATATATCTTCAACGGTTTCTGAGTTATGACATATAAAACTTTCAATGTTTGACCCTTAATAAGTGGGCGTGGCACCGCCCATTTTCCAAAACTTCATCAAATTTCTTCATAAGGGCCTGAGCTCAATACGTGGGTAAAATTTTATCACTAGCTATATTAGTGGCTGAGATACCAAATTTCCGATTTTTTCTATATAGGAAAAGTGGGCGTGGTCATGGTCCGATTTCGCCCATTTTCAATACCAACCGTCCCAGTCTCGATACCAACTTGCATTTCAAATTTCATCAAAATATCTCAATTTTTACGCGAGTTATCCTGCGTACGGACGGACGGACGGACGGACATGGCTCAATCGATTTCTCTTTTCACCCTGATCATTTTGATATATATAAGTCCATATCTATCTCGATTATTTCATTATGTTACAAGCCACCGTTATGAAATCAAAATTATAATACTCTGTGTACTAGTACAGCTGAGTATAAAAACCGACACTTTAAATAAAAAAAAATAACATATGTATTATTACACAAGAGTTCAAACGAATCGTTTAATTTCGACGACTGGGTCGAGGAAGACGCTCAACCTGAAATTGGTAAGTGAAAAACAACTTATAATAAAATTTTCTCTTACACATAGCACTATTAACTGATCATTTCATTATTATAGCTCCTCAATCTATTAAAAGACGGAGATCTAACGTTACTGGTTTTAGTGACCCTTATAAATATCAATCCGGGGTGAATGGAAAGCAACTTCAACAGTCCGTGGTAATGCAACCACAGCAATCTTTTGCGATCCAACAACAACAGCAATCTCAGCAATCTGTGGCGGTTCCACAACAACAGCAACCAAAGCAATCTGTGGCGATTCCACAACAACAGCAACCACAGCATCCTATGGCGCTGCAACAACAGCAACCAAAGCAATCTGTGGCGATTCCACAACAACAGCAACCACAGCATCCTATGGCGCTGCAACAGCAACAATCTCAGCAATATGTGGCGATCCCACAAGAGCTGGGGAGCACTGATTGATCCTATATTGGGAGGTACTATTTGCCACTTTTTTTTTCGATATATGTACATAAGTAGCTTTTAAAAGTAACTTTATTTTTAATGTAAAATAAGTACTTAAATATTAATTTCTTTTCCATATATTTTTTATTGTGTCATTCTTAAAGAATATGACAATTTTTATGAAATCCAAACCTAAAATGTGTATAGGTTATTCGTTGTCACTGCCTCAAATAACATTCAGAATAAAATCAACTTTATTTAATGTAAAATAAATACTTAAATATGAATACTTAATAATAAATAAATATTTTCGCAGTATTAAACAAAAACAGCAATGTATTATTTTTGGAAATTGTCAGTCGTGATAGGTTTATGATCAGTCATATATATAATACTTCTATATTGCTACTATTCAATTGTTTTGTTGGTCAAACTTCACAGTAACGATATACTGTAAGAAAGGGAAGCAAGATTCCATGGGTGTCGTTAAACATTTCTTTTCAAAGACAAGGGGGCCACAGAAAAATTTGATACTATGAAATACATAGGTATTTTATTTAACAAAGATATGGGTATGAATATATGTACCTACATCAGTGTTGAACGAAAGAGCAAAACGGAGCTGCTCGGCTACACATACGAGTCGTGTGTGTGCTGCTAGCAAGCAATTGCGACGCCTACAACCAATTAGTCTGCGCTTGAATTTCATGCTGTGTACGTCGTTCGCGCAAAGAATTTTTTTCTTTTTTCTGAGGTATGCGACATCTGCTTATACGCGCACACTAATGCAAAAATATGTTGCGCTTGTGTAAGTAGCGCAGTCGGCGGTGTACATCACTGACCTACATACATATGCATGAATAAATGAATTTTCAAAGAGCGCTCATTGGAAGCTCACGAGCGCATAAAATGAATTTCAACGCTGGCGCTCATTGAACGCTCGCGAATATTCTTTTGCATTCGTAAATTTGTGTGAGGCATTCTTCGTTGTTGAATGTATGTATGTATGAATTTATCGCCACCGAAGAAAACAAGAATAGTCGCTGTGTATTTGCGTTCGTGAGAGAGTGGCATATTATAAAGTGATAATTCGTTTTAGTGATTTACTGCATGTAGGTATGCATCAGCGTTACCAGTTTGGTTACTTTTTACCAAAATTGGTTAAAATTTTTTCGTTTGGTTACGTGGTTACTTTCGGCCGATTTTGGTTACATTCAAGGTCCTTGTATTCTTTTTTTTTTTTTTTTGGGTTTTGATTCAATGGCGGGATTGTAAAATCCGCATACGCCAATTAGTATCTGGTTTTCCGATAATGATTTGCAATGTTCAGCACATGCGGGCTATCGAAATTATGTATATTAAAACATGGAAATGTACTTTGATTAATTGTAGTGATTAATTGCTGTACTTAATATTTTCCGATTGGATTTTAAAGCTTATGTCTCTTAGTATGAAATTTTGATTGGATTAATGATATTGTAAATGCAATGTTCAGCACATGCGGGCTAACGAATACATGTATAATGAGACATGAAATTGTAGTTTGGATGTAATGTAAAGTTTAATCGAAATGAAGAGATATATCTTCATATGTCTGGCTTGTTAGTTGTTGAAATTTGGTTCCAATGTTCAGCACATCTGGGGATTTTTTTATTTATCTCAAATTTTTATTTTTAATAATTATTTATTTTTTTTATTTATTTATTTTTTTTATTTTTTTTTTAATAAAGTCACGTCCGTCAGTCATAGGAGTCGTGTACAAATGTCATTGAAAGGTGTAACAAACGGAAAAGGAAATAATGAAATAAGGATAAAAACAAGGATAGGAACAGGAAACTGAGTGACATTTATAACTATGTACATTAGTTTGAAATGAAAAGAAAGAATTTGAGTGAATTTATATAAATATATTAAAATTTTACTTTTGCTAATTGTAAAAAAGATGCAAGTTGAGTGATTTTGGTTTGATTGTTGCCTCTGAAAACCTCCTCAAAGTTGTAGTTGTTTTTAAAAATATCAAATTTGGCACGTAATTGGCTGTGATTTCTGCACAAGAAGGTTTGGTGGTAGTAGTTGTCGGTTTGTCCACATGAACAACGAGTGGAGTTTATAGCTTTTATTTTGAATAAATATTGTTTATCGTATGTATGTCCGGTGAGTATTCTGTTTATAGTTTTAATTTCGGTTGTCTGCAAAGAGGAGTTTTTGAACCACGTTTTGTTCTTCCTGGTGGGGTAAGTAGTGGCAAAAAGATTTGGTTTGGAATTAGAAAAGTTTAGAAATTTTTGATACCAGTTATCAAAAATTTGAGTTTTAATCAGTTTGGTAGCCTCATCAATGGTGAGTTTATAATTTTTAAGAGGACTGTTGGTTGTTGCATTTTTAGCAATGTCGTCAGCTTTTTCGTTGCCTGGAATACCTTTGTGACTAGGTACCCAAACAATGTCGATGTTAGAGAATGATTGGCTATGAATTAGGTGGTGAATACGGAATGAAAGGTTATTGGTAAGTTTAGGGTTACGAAGTGCTTGGCATGACCCGAGGCTATCTGTGAAAATTACAATTTTGTTATAGTTGTTGTTTTTGGCTATAAGAATAGCTTCTTCAATGGCAATTAGTTCGCCAAAAACTGATGATGATTTGAACGGCAGGTGAAATCCGTGTTCAGAATTGGAAGAGTAATCAAAAATACCACATCCGGTTGATTGGTGTGATAGCGAAGTATCAGTAAAAATAATATGAAAATTAGAATTTGTATATTCACTTAGAATACTTGAAAATTGAGTAATGATGGTAGAGTTGGGTGTGTTATGTTTACTACCGGGGAAGAGTTGGTCACGAATTACTAAATTGGAGGTGGGGATGGGGAGGCCAGGATCAACAGTGTCAATATTTTCCAGGATTGGAAGGAAGGTGTTAAAAACAGACGTGTAACTGGAGTTGGCGTTAGGGTTATTAATAATGGCGTGCATTATTGGTTCCTGAAAAGCAAAAATTTTAATAAGTTCTCTAGCAGTTAGCCAGATGGATCTTTCGTTGGCAGGTAATTCATTTGCAAGGGCATATAGGGTAGGGATGGGAGTAGAGGGAGTAACTCCGAGACATCTACGCAAAAATTTATTTTGAAGAGTAATGATTTGGTTAGTGGACGACTTTGGACTATTGGACAATGTGGTGGAAGAGAATTCAATTTTAGATCTGACAAGGGATTTGTAGATGTTGAGAGCTTTTTGTGGGTGAAGACCTGATTTGATATTAGTGAGATATTTGAAGAAGTTAATATTGTTAGAAGAGCTATTGAGTACAGATTTATAATGATCCTTGACTGTAGATGAACTATTTATTATTCTGCCTAGAATTTTGATATTAGAAACTTGTGAAAGTCTATTGCCATTGATATTTAAATCTAAAGTTTGTTTGGTACCTCTCTTTAAGTGAATTAATTGAGTTTTAGAAGAGTTGAAACTTAAGTTGAGTTGAGAACAAACACTCGCAAAACTGTTTAAGGTTGATTGGAGATTAGCTTTCGCTTCAGAAAGTTTGTAGTCAGCAGCAATGAAATAAAAATCGTCAGCGAATTGGAAGATTTCAGTATGGTTGTTGGATAGTTTGTGTAACTGTGCAGTATATATGTTGAAAAGGACCGGGGAGAGGCAGCTCCCTTGGGGAAGACCATTGTAAATCACAGTACTCTGGTTACCCAATCTTAATTCTCTGCGTGATAAAAAGTTTGTAATCCATTCGACATACAGGACATCAAGCTGTAAGTTGATAAGAGACTCTTTAAGAATGGTTATGTCCACACAATTGTAGGCGTTTGATATATCAGTTGAACATAGGATGACCTGTTTTTTTTCCTTTTTATAAACAGCGATCTTGTGTAAAATGTGGTTGACACATTTAGAGGCTGATTTATTAGCTCTGAAGGCAAAAGAGTTAAATGGAATTAGGTTATTTGATTCGAGATATGAATTAATTCTGTTTTTGATGCAAGTGTTGATAATTTTTAAGAGAACGGGAATAAGAGAAATAGGTCTGTAGTTTTGAACAAGAGAAAGATCAAGGTTTTTTTTGGGAATTGGGACTATTTTGGTGTATCTCCAGTGTTCAGGAATTTGGTTGGAAAGCAGGATATCATTAAATATAGTTTTGAGGTTGTTAAGAGTTATATCAGGTAGTGCACGGATCATTTCGTAAGAGATGCCGTCGACTCCCGCCGCCGAGTTTTTCTTTTTATTAAAAAGAATCGATTTAATTTCCTCAAAGGATATTGCAAGTTCAGGGTTGAATTGGAAAAGGGTGTTAGATTCGAGGGTTATTGAGTGTTTGGGAACTTGGTTGTTGAGTATGTCGAGGAATTGTCTGTTATAGTCTTCGCACCATTCAGTATTAGCGCTAGCAGAATAGTCGCCTCTCAGGGATTTGACAAATCTCCATGCACTATTACCTGAGCTGAGATCTAATTGATCAATTTTGTTTGTGAAGTTGGCTTTCTTAGCTTGTTTGACTGTTTTTTTCCAAGTTTTTTTGGTTGCAATTAAATTATCGAAATTAATAGGATTTGGAGCTATTTTGGCTTTTTGAGATGCAATTCTGAGAAATCTGTAAGCTTTATCAACCTCCTCGTTCCACCATGATTTGGGAGTTCTGGTCGTATTAATCGGTCGGGTTGCATAGCGAATTTCATCGCCCATTGAGTCCTCGAATTCTTTGAGGGAAGAGTCGCATGTAAGTTCTTTTAAGGAATTTAGCAGTTTTTTTTTTTGACATAAATTTGGTAATTCTGGTGTGAATTGAGATGTTTTCGATACTAATGGGGAAATGGTGACTGCCACCAATTCTGGTGCGGTCGACTGTAAATGTACATTGAGTGTTTACATTAGTAAATGAAAGATCGAGGACTGAACCAGTGTTGGAGTGCATGTCCTTTTGAAATGTGTATGAGCCATTATTGATGTTGATGAAATTGGATTGAAGGATAAGATTAACCAAATTTTTGCCCCTACATGAGTCGATTGAATCTCCCCAGTTTGAGGCTCTGGCATTGAAATCACCGATTAAGAATACGTTATTGAATGGTTCGAGAAAATTGATAAGTCTGGAGAATTCGTTTGAGAATGTGCTTATATTAAGGTTTGGAGGAAAATAGACACTGCAAATAATGATGTTAGGGTTAAGATTTTTAGTTTCTATTATAAGTATATCGAAGGGTGTATTAAATGGGATTTTATGAAATTTGATGTTCTTTTTGATGGCTATGGCTACACCGCCGTATCCATCATTACGGTATTTTTTGCAAATTTTGAAATTAATAATGTTGCGGTGAGTTGAGTTACGTGAGTGAAAAATTTCGCTCAGACAAGCGAAATCAATTATGTTTACTACCGGGGAAGAGTTGGTCACGAATTACTAAATTGGAGGTGGGGATGGGGAGGCCAGGATCAACAGTGTCAATATTTTCCAGGATTGGAAGGAAGGTGTTAAAAACAGACGTGTAACTGGAGTTGGCGTTAGGGTTATTAATAATGGCGTGCATTATTGGTTCCTGAAAAGCAAAAATTTTAATAAGTTCTCTAGCAGTTAGCCAGATGGATCTTTCGTTGGCAGGTAATTCATTTGCAAGGGCATATAGGGTAGGGATAGGAGTAGAGGGAGTAACTCCGAGACATCTACGCAAAAATTTATTTTGAAGAGTAATGATTTGGTTAGTGGACGACTTTGGACTATTGGACAATGTGGTGGAAGAGAATTCAATTTTAGATCTGACAAGGGATTTGTAGATGTTGAGAGCTTTTTGTGGGTGAAGACCTGATTTGATATTAGTGAGATATTTGAAGAAGTTAATATTGTTAGAAGAGCTATTGAGTACAGATTTATAATGATCCTTGACTGTAGATGAACTATTTATTATTCTGCCTAGAATTTTGATATTAGAAACTTGTGAAAGTCTATTGCCATTGATATTTAAATCTAAAGTTTGTTTGGTACCTCTTTTTAAGTGAATTAATTGAGTTTTAGAAGAGTTGAAACTTAAGTTGAGTTGAGAACAAACACTCGCAAAACTGTTTAAGGTTGATTGGAGATTAGCTTTCGCTTCAGAAAGTTTGTAGTCAGCAGCAATGAAATAAAAATCGTCAGCGAATTGGAAGATTTCAGTATGGTTGTTGGATAGTTTGTGTAACTGTGCAGTATATATGTTGAAAAGGACCGGGGAGAGGCAGCTCCCTTGGCGAAGACCATTGTAAATCACAGTACTCTGGTTACCCAATCTTAATTCTCTGCGTGATAAAAAGTTTGTAATCCATTCGACATACAGGACATCAAGCTGTAAGTTGATAAGAGACTCTTTAAGAATGGTTATGTCCACACAATTGTAGGCGTTTGATATATCAGTTGAACATAGGATGACCTGTTTTTTTTCCTTTTTATAAACAGCGATCTTGTGTAAAATGTGGTTGACACATTTAGAGGCTGATTTATTAGCTCTGAAGGCAAAAGAGTTAAATGGAATTAGGTTATTTGATTCGAGATATGAATTAATTCTGTTTTTGATGCAAGTGTTGATAATTTTTAAGAGAACGGGAATAAGAGAAATAGGTCTGTAGTTTTGAACAAGAGAAAGATCAAGGTTTTTTTTGGGAATTGGGACTATTTTGGTGTATCTCCAGTGTTCAGGAATTTGGTTGGAAAGCAGGATATCATTAAATATAGTTTTGAGGTTGTTAAGAGTTATATCAGGTAGTGCATGGATCATTTCGTAAGAGATGCCGTCGACTCCCGCCGCCGAGTTTTTCTTTTTATTAAAAAGAATCGATTTAATTTCCTCAAAGGATATTGCAAGTTCAGGGTTGAATTGGAAAAGGGTGTTAGATTCGAGGGTTATTGAGTGTTTGGGAACTTGGTTGTTGAGTATGTCGAGGAATTGTCTGTTATAGTCTTCGCACCATTCAGTATTAGCGCTAGCAGAATAGTCGCCTCTCAGGGATTTGACAAATCTCCATGCACTATTACCTGAGCTGAGATCTAATTGATCAATTTTGTTTGTGAAGTTGGCTTTCTTAGCTTGTTTGACTGTTTTTTTCCAAGTTTTTTTGGTTGCAATTAAATTATCGAAATTAATAGGATTTGGAGCTATTTTGGCTTTTTGAGATGCAATTCTGAGAAATCTGTAAGCTTTATCAACCTCCTCGTTCCACCATGATTTGGGAGTTCTGGTCGTATTAATCGGTCGGGTTGCATAGCGAATTTCATCGCCCATTGAGTCCTCGAATTCTTTGAGGGAAGAGTCGCATGTAAGTTCTTTTAAGGAATTTAGCAGTTTTTTTTTTTTGACATAAATTTGGTAATTCTGGTGTGAATTGAGATGTTTTCGATACTAATGGGGAAATGGTGACTGCCACCAATTCTGGTGCGGTCGACTGTAAATGTACATTGAGTGTTTACATTAGTAAATGAAAGATCGAGGACTGAACCAGTGTTGGAGTGCATGTCCTTTTGAAATGTGTATGAGCCATTATTGATGTTGATGAAATTGGATTGACGGATAAGATTAACCAAATTTTTGCCCCTACATGAGTCGATTGAATCTCCCCAGTTTGAGGCTCTGGCATTGAAATCACCGATTAAGAATACGTTATTGAATGGTTCGAGAAAATTGATAAGTCTGGAGAATTCGTTTGAGAATGTGCTTATATTAAGGTTTGGAGGAAAATAGACACTGCAAATAATGATGTTAGGGTTAAGATTTTTAGTTTCTATTATAAGTATATCGAAGGGTGTATTAAATGGGATTTTATGAAATTTGATGTTCTTTTTGATGGCTATGGCTACACCGCCGTATCCATCATTACGGTATTTTTTGCAAATTTTGAAATTAATAATGTTGCGGTGAGTTGAGTTACGTGAGTGAAAAATTTCGCTCAGACAAGCGAAATCAAAGTTGTATTTATTTAAGTAGTATTCTATTGTATCTATGTTTGCTTTTAAAGATTGCACATTATATTGAAGAATTTTCATTATGTGAGGTATTAAGTGAACTGTGGAGTATATCCAGGCTGTCTTTGTTTGAAATTATGTTATTAAAGTTACCTCTAAGGGAAGAAATCTGTTCTTTGAAATTTTTATTATTACAAGCTATTGCCATCTGTTGTGATAAGCTAAAGAGTTGGTTGAATAATTTTTCGAATTCAGATACTATGTTTTTTTGATACTCAGGGGTGTTAAAAACAGGAACGTTATGGGAGATGGGATTTTTTCTTATAAAAATGGGCGCTTCCTTCGGCGGCGGAGTATGGAATCTGTTCGAATTTTTTTGCTTAAGTACCGAGCTAAATCTCTTCCTAAGGGGGTTGTTACAAATATTTTCCTCTTTATCCACAGTTTCAGTTTCAGTGACTTGAAGGGGGGGAAATTCAGCATCTTCGTTTTGAAGTAGTTCAAAACGGTTTCTAGGATAGTAAGCCTCCAAAACTTCCTTTCTTGACATTTTTTTGATAGTTTTTATTTTGTTGATCCTAGCCTCCTTTTCCCAGTGGGGACATAGATCTTTGTTTGTCGAATTGTGCCCGGAGTTGCCACAAAGTATACATGTTTGGGATTTGCAAGATAGGTCTTTGCATTCTGTTTTGCCACACATGCGGCATCGTGGCTTACCTTTGCAGGAAAATTTCGAGTGGCCAAGTCTGCCACAGCGATCACATTGTCTTAAAGAGGGTATAAAAAAATTAACATCAAGTCTAGTGTGGTTAAAAAAAACTTTTTTGGGAATATCCTTGCCTACATAACCGATTTTTACAGTGGTTGTTGGTGTATATTTAACTGAAATTTCTCCATTAATTTCTATTTGATCTTTTCTTTGGAATCTTTTAACAGATCTAATATCAATTGGCGTTTTTGTGTCACGGAAAATTTCTTCTTCGGTATAACCGAGGGGAACACCCCTTACAACACCGAAGGTTTCTAAAGCAGTTCTCGGAACATAGGATGTAAAACCTCTTTTTAATATTTTAGGATTGAGGATAAAATTGTTTGCTGCATAAGCGTTTTTAAAAGTAACTTTATATAGTGTTCTGCCTACAGTATAGATTTCGTCTAAGTCTTTGATTTTTAGACCTTTTATTTCTGAATACAGGGTTAAGCCATTTGTGACTTTTTCCTTATATATAGAGGGGTTTTTTGAAACATCTACGAGCACAAAAATGTCTCCATGAAAGTCGTCTGGGTATAAATTTGTTTGTGTATCTGAAATATTTTGGTTCGAACTGTATTTAGTATTTAATGTTTTATTTTCATTAGTTTCACATTCCGAAGCTTTGTCTTTTGCCAAAATGGCAGGGGAGTTTTTTCCTAACATTTCGTGTGTTTCAATTTCGTCCGTATCAACAAAGGATTGATTTGCAATTTGTGTGACGTCATTAGAATTGGCGCATTTTTTGCCGCCAATTTTATCAGACAAGTCAACATCCATACCAATTGAGTTGTTGCTGGAATGTTCTACACATGTTTTTTCATGTTGCACCGAATTAATTACTTTTTTATTGTTACCGCGAAATTCCACCAAACCCTCTTTGGACATTTCAAAAAAACCAGTGACATTAGATACACTATCGATTTTTACCTTTTTTTTAGTTCCTCCTTTATTTTTAACATCATTGGCCGCTGCCGACCAAATGGCCGACAGCTCCATGTTTCTACAACCGCTGTTTGGTGTTGTAGTCCTCAAAATTGTATATATAATTATGTTTTCTCAATTAATTTTATTAAAAGAATTTTATTTTATATGAACATTTTTATGTTCTTAATTCTTTGAAAGTTGAAATAGAATGAAAATTTTTGATAGACAATTAAGAATAATAACCAAAAACACATTACACAATTTTACATATAAATTCAAAGTATTATTTAAAAAAGGTGGAATATTAAATCCACTACATATACTCCCCCTTTTAAAAAGATAGCAATATCGGGAAAATAAGTAAACAAAAATGATTAAAGAAAATTAAACGTAACACGTTTCTTTTGCCTAAGTTCTGGAAGTATACGATTTTGTTCAATAAATGCAGGTTTGACTCTATCAATTGAAACAGTTTTATCTGTATTGTTTATGTTAATTTTAAAAAATTTCGGGTGTTTTTCTATAACTTGATAAGGTCCTTCATATGGCGACTGTAATCCATGTATTTTGTTATCAACGCGAACAAAAACATATTTACATGTCTGTAAATCTTTGGGTAAATAAACGTTATTAATATTTTGATGATGAGATATACCAGAACGAAAAGACTTAAAATGATTTTTAATTTTGGAAATAAAATCTGAAAAATTGAAATTATCATTTGATTGAACAACTAATTCCCCTGGAAGACGCAAGTTTTGACCATAAACCATCTCTGCTGCAGTAGCTCCAATATCTTCTTTGAAACAAGATCTCAAACCTAACAAAACTATTGGTAGTTCATCTGACCAATTAACAGAATTATTTCTTGCCAAAATTGAAGCTTTTAATTGTCTATGTAGTCGCTCAATCATTCCATTAGCTTGTGGATGATAAGCTGTAGTCTTAATCAATTGACAACCAACAAGTTTTGCTAATTCAGCAAATACATTAGATGTGAATTGAACTCCGCGATCACTAGTAATAGATACAGGCACTCCGAAACGTGGTATATATTCTTTAAAGAAAACTTTAGCAACTGATTCTGCTGTAATATCTTTGAGTGCGTATGCCTCTGGCCAACGCGTATTTCGATCAATAATTGTTAGAATATATCGATAACCATTTGAACTAGGTAAAGGGCCTACAATATCCGTATGTATATGCTCGAATCTGCCTTTTGGTATTGGAATCGTAACTACAGGTGATTTGACATGCTTATTAACCTTTGATTTTTGGCAACCTATACACAATTTAACCCACTCATTTATTTCTTTATTCATTAAAGGCCAAAAATATTTCGACTTAATTAAATTCCTTGTAGCCCTGGTGCCTGGATGACTAATATTATGCAATTTTGAAAATATTTCCTTTCGAAGACTTGGTGGAATATAAGGCCTAGTTAAATTATTAGATTGTTCACAAATAATCTTGATATTAAATTATAGGAATTTCGACTTCTACTAATTTATATAAACACGAAGAATTTTTGACGAGTTCTTGCAAAAATGTGTCTTTCTGTTGTTCATCATATAACTTTTTGAAGTTGAATTCATTTTTCTCTATAGGTTCAATTTCTGGAATACGAGAAAGTGTGTCTGCAACAATATTTTCTTTACCAGAAATATGTTGAATGTCACTTGTGAATTGCGAAATATACTCAAGATGTCGTGTTTGACGCGGACTACGATCAACTTTTGAATTAAGAACATAAGTTAGAGGCTTATGATCTGTATAAATTGTGAATGATCGACCTTCTAAAAAATGTCTGAAATGTTTAATAGCTTGATACATTGCTAACAATTCTCTATCGAAAGTACTATACTTGATTTCAGAAGCAGTTAATTTCTTTGAAAAGAAAGCTAAAGGTTCAATTCCATTTTTCGTTAACTGTTGCAGAACACCACCAATTGCTACTTTTGAAGCATCAACTGAAACTGAGAGTGTGGCTCTTTCATCAAAATGATTAAGAAGGACTTTTGAAGCAAATTTCTCCTTAACTTTCTCAAAATTTTGTATGGCTTCAGAGGTCCAAACGAGTATCTCTTTGCTTTAAAGCTAACGTTACCATTGAATGAATAGGACTCAAAAATTCTGCTAATTTCGGAAAATATCTGTGGTAATAGTTTACCATTCCTAAAAACTTTTGCATCTGTTTAGCAGTTTTAATAATAATAATATAATAATATAATAATACAATGGCGCTATTATAACTCTGACGAGTTTTATGGCCGAGCTTCTCTCCCAATTCGAGGTGTGCTCCTTTTTGTTTTTCCTACTAATTGGGTGGACCTACAGTTTTATGCCGGCTCCGAACGGCGAATGCATTTTTTGTGAGAAGCTTTTTCATGGCAGAAATACTCTCGGAGGGTATGCCGCCCACTGCCGAGAGGTGACCGCTGCTCTTAAAAAACCCAATAATTGGATTTTTACTAATTAGAAAAATTTGTTTGGCTCGGACCGTGGTTTGAACCCGAGACCTCTGGCATAGCAGGCGAGCACTCTACCCACTGCACCACAGCGACCACTAGCAGTTTTAGGGCGTTCAAAGTCACGAATGACTTTGACTTTATCGTCTGCTGGTGTTATGCCATTATTAGAAATACAATATCCTATAAAATTTACTTGCGACAAGCCGAACAAACATTTAGTTGGTTTAATATTAAGACCATACTCATCTAATTTTGAAAATACAGTATGAAGGTGTTGCAAATGTTCTTCTTCATCTTTACTAGCCACTAAAATATCATCAAGATAAGCGAAAACGAAATCTAATTTTGCAAAAATTTCATTAATGAAACGTTGAAAGGTCTGTGCTGAATTGCGAAGACCAAATGGCATTCTAACAAATTCATAAAGACCAAAAGGAGTAGTTATAGCTGTTTTAAAAATATCCTCTTCAGCCATCGGTATCTGATGGTAAGCCCTAACTAAATCTATTTTTGAGAAAACTGTTTTATCACGAAGATTAATATTCAAATCATGTATATGTGGCAAAGGGTATCTATCTGGTACTGTAACAAAATTCAATCTACGATAATCACCACATGGTCGCCAATCATCTGGATCCTTTTTTGGAACAAGATGAAGCGGTGAAGCGACATGTGAATTAGACGGTCGACATATACCAGATTTTACCAAAAAATCAAACTCTGTTTTTGCAACTTTAAATTTAACTGGGTCAAGACGTCTAGGTCTAGAGAAAGGTAATTCTCCTTTACAAATTATTCTATGAACTGTGGTATGTTTAACAGGTTTGTTATAATCGGGTTCAGATATTAATGATGGAAACTGTTTAAGTAATAAAGTATATTTGTTGTCTACTGCAAAAAGTTTCGGCAACGAAATATCTTCATAGCAAGAAATAGCATTAACTGATATATTTGTAAGAGGGTCTACTAAACGTTTGTTTTTTAAATCTACTAAAAGTCCAAATTTAGTTAAAAAGTCAGCACCAATAATTGGTCTATTAATATCCGCAATAACAAATATAAAAGGGAATTCACGTCTTAATTTTAAATTTACGTTTAATAATTTCTTTCCAAATGTTTTAATTGTACTACCATTAGCTGCCGTTAAAAATAAATCTGAAGAAACTTTACCATTTTTGAATTTTGAAGAAGGTAAAACTGAAATTTCTGCTCCACTGTCGATCAAAAAGTTAAGTTTGTTATCTTTATCAAAAATAAATAGACGGCGAGAAAATTGATCACCTACCCCATTACTTGCCGCCGAAGCAATAGGTGAATTTAGTTTCCCTGCGTGGATTGACTAGAGTTATTTGCAACATATGAGCAAGGTGATTCACATCTACGTGCCTTGCTTCCATATCTATAATGATAACGACATAACCAGTTTCGGGGTGTTGATCTTCTTTGTGAACGATTTCTGCTAATTGACCGAGACCTACGTTGATATGTCGAGTTTTGAGTTGCCGACTGTCGCATAGCAGAAACTTCAACAGTTAATTTAGAAAAATTGTCACACATAATGGAAGTTAATTTAGTAAGGTTATCAATTGCTCTTTCTAAATGTGATTCATGTTTGTTAGCTGTAACAGCACAAACTTCGTCTCTACTCATGACTTCCCACATATCATCCGCAAGTTTAATTAACGTATTAATATCTGAATTTGAGCAACTAGTAAGAGCAATATTAATTCCCTTAGGCAATTTTCTAAGCCACAATTTCTTTAAAAGGTCAGAATTTATACTAGAGCCTGCAGTTAAACTAAGATTTCGATACAATTCTGATGGTTTTTTATCTCTAAAATCAGAATTGTAAAGAACTTGGTCAAGCCTTTTATTCTCGCTAGGATAATAGCGTTCAATCAAAATCTTCTTTAAAAAATCATATTTATTAATTGACGGAGGATTTAGAATAATATCTAAAACTGTTATAATAACCTCCTGTGGTAAGGATATAATTATATATTCGTATTTTGTGTTATCTGTAACTATACCTTTAGCTGCAAATTGTGCTTCAGTATGGACAAACCAAGCATGTGGATGTTCCGTCCAAAAAGTTGGTAGCTTTACTGAAGTAGCCGAAATTTCAGAACTAATAACTGTGTGTGTTTGATTTTGTGTTCGTTCAACTTGTGGTGTAGATGAGATGTGATGTGATATATCCTGATCGAATGGATTACATAAATCGATTAATGCTGAAGGATCAGCAGAAGAACCGCGAATTGGAGAATGAGCGATCATTTTAAAAGGAAGGAGTTCACAAAGAAGTATATAAGTTTATAATTCAATTAAAAAGTTTAAAATGGGATTGATATGTATTTTTAATTTAATACATATGTATGTATGTACATATAATAGTAAATAACGTGATACAGCTCACCAGAAAATTATGTTGTTCTTGTTTCTGAAACGTCACAGGCGTTAATATTGTTGTTGTTGTTGTTGTTGTACCACTTACACAGGCTGTATAGCTGTTGTTGTTGGTAATATTGATGTTGGTTGACGAAATTTAAAAATTATTATGATGATGTTGGTACGATGGATGTTGATTGATGTTATTGCAACTACTGTAGTTGCACCAACGTTAATGCTGTTGCCGTTTGCAAACACTGTACTAGCTGTTGTTGTTGAAGTTGTTTTTGATTCGCACCGTTTGGATCATGCGAATTGCGTTTAACGTATGAGATACGTTCGAAATTATCCATTAAAAACACTGTTGTTGTATTTGTTGCAACGATGATGACGATGTAATGTTGGTAGTGATGTCGTTAAAGGCTGATGGTGGTGATGTTGATGTTGTAGCTGTTTGTTGACTCTTTAGTTTTCGCGTACGACACTTTTTCGTATTCATTACTGCCGCCGCTGCCTTTCCTTCTGCATTTGCTTTGGTCCTTGCGGTTTTTGTTGGCTGACTTGTTGACCTTTAACTAATAATGATGAAATTAGGGTAGCTAATTTGATCTAATTTTGGATGTTCCAGATGGTCTTATATGTTGCAAAATTTCTTGCTCCTGGAATCTCTGATGCGGTTCAAATTAAACGATATAATTGCACGAAATGTTTTTAAAAGCTTAGATGGCAGGATCGCCAATTGTAGTCCTCAAAATTGTATATATAATTATGTTTTCTCAATTAATTTTATTAAAAGAATTTTATTTTATATGAACATTTTTATGTTCTTAATTCTTTGAAAGTTGAAATAGAATGAAAATTTTTGATAGACAATTAAGAATAATAACCAAAAACACATTACACAATTTTACATATAAATTCAAAGTATTATTTAAAAAAGGTGGAATACTAAATCCACTACAGTGTCTTAGAAGACACCTTTTCTTTTTTTTTGATTGCTTTGGGCAACCTGAGGAGGTTTACTAACAGCTAATTAATTAATAGCTAGAGGCAAAATCACTCACCTGGTTAGGATACACTCAGTAAAGGAAAAATTTATAAAGATTAATAGATAGAAAAAGAATTTACACTGATTAAACTATAGACTGTACTATTGAGATAATTTACTTCACACTTAAAAGAAAAGCACAAGCACGATGTAAACTGTCCGAAAGTCGAAGTCCGAATGGGTCCTTGTATTCAGTACACCGTGGTTACATTCAATTTTTAGGAATACGCTTTTAATTTTTCCAAACTATAAAATATTTGTTATCCAAATTGTTTCGTTGTATTTTTTTTTTTTATCAAATTCCAAATAATTTATTGTTGGGGGCAAATGGAAAAAATTAAAAAACTATTTCCAGCGAATGTTGAGTGTATAGCTGTTTAACGAAAATGAATAAGGTAAAAGTGAGAAAAATTCAACAGCTTTCACAGTGTCTCAGCGGTCGAGCGTGTAAAAGCGTTCGCACATTGCGGCTGAAGATGGAATGTATCACGGGTTCGATCCCCGTGAGGAGCATCCACTTCCGAAAAGGGTGCTAATGATCGAAAATGCTTTTTCGTGAAATAGCTATACTCAACATTCGCTGGAAATAGCTGTTGAAATTTTTCCATTTACCCCCAACAATAAAATATTAAATTAAATAATTTTCGTGCTAAGCACTAAAAAGCTTTAAAGTCCAAATAATTTATTTGACAGGAGCCAGCGCCACATAGCCAGAAATAAATCTGTTCTGGTGAATTTTCGTCGCGCGATTTTCGTCAGCATTTTGGTTCTGCTCATTATCATACCTGGCCGTGTTTTTAAATGTTGATAGAACGCTACGACCGCGCGATATTTCGCTCGACGTTGGATCTGTTTAAGGCTTAAAGATGTAAAACAATTGATAATTTTAGTTTTTGTTAACCGTATATATTGTTCTGCTTTCAAATAAGTAGCCCTAACGTTAATAGGACATATGCCTATATATTTAATTTATTTTGGTTACTTATTTCTAGTTTTGGTTACTTTTATTTTGTATTTTGGTAAATTTAAAATTTTTTAAGTGGCAACGCTGGTATGCATACATAAGTTATTTGGTTGTGAACTACGTTGAAATAATAAATGCATGTGTACAATTTTGTTTTCGAAAGATTGGCATTTCATTGTTTAATCTACTGCTTTGTGTTTTTATAACGACCATGAAAGTTTTATATGAAGGGAATAACGACCCCTTTTTAATCCCCCTTCTGTTTTTTTTTGTAATGCTACTACAATTTTACAAATGTGTGTGTGACATATATTCACATATACGACTTTTGCTTGTGTTGACGCATGCGCACAAATTACATATGCAGTGAGAAACGAGTTCAGCGCGACCAGAACTGAAACACTATAGCCGTGTTTCACATACGGTGATCCTAACCCAGATAAAAATTTTTGCATGTAAATGCAACAACAAAGATTTCAGCTCGATTAAACCAGATAAATTGCTGGTTCAATTTCTGATCCGCCCTGTTCGATTTGTTTTTTCCGTGCTGATTTGGCAGCACAGTGCTTTTTTTGATTTGGCAGAACTGAAAAGTGACATTTGTGTATGTATACATATATATACATATACCCTGCAGTAAATTTGTTTCATTGCTAAATGATCATTGATCATTCTTTGTTGAATACTCATCACTGTCGTTTTGCGTTGGTACAAGCGTGCAAACTATATTGAAAAAACCAAACGAAATACCATCGAGGCGGTTATAAACCCACGAGCCAGCTTGTATTTCGGTAGGTTTTTTGACATTTGGCAGCTTTTCTGACACATTTTTTTCAATTTGACAACTATAAAACAAATTATATTTAAAATAAAAAATATATGGAAATACAAATTTCAAATTTGCCTCTTGTAAGCTTCTGCTTTGGCCGTAAGGGGAAAGAAGAAGTCCGGAAGAAAAATTATACTGCGCACTGGCTTCTCCTTATAACATGGAATACATAGCTATCCCGCCATTTGAGTTTCATAATTTATTTCAGTAATTTAAATTCAAATTTCCAAAAAAATAATTTTTGAAATAGTTATTTTCATTTAGTTTGAAGTTTAAAGTCAATCAAATTGTTTTTGAGGGAGTATTTGTCTCTTTTCAACGTACAGAAGAATTGTTTTTGCGCTATTATAACTCTGACGAGTTTTATGGCCGAGCTTCTCTCCCAATTCGAGGTGTGCTCCTTTTGTTTTTCCTAACATTGGACAGTTTTATGCCGGCTCCGAACGGAGTCATATAGGCATGAGGAAAGCAAACCATTTATTTGAAAAAATTCAGCAGCCATTATATGAAAGCATTCATGATGAATTTCATCAGTGATTCATAAAGGATTCATTTCAGATTTTTACTGCTGGGTATATGTTGTATATGTTTCTTCTTCTTTTTAGTTCTTTGCAAGTGCAGCCAATTTTCATTATGAGCCGGATTGTTTCAGTAAAAATTTATCTTAACCCAGACCCAGATGTAATAACTGAAATGCCCCTATTGAGTAGATAGGTTGTTAGCAATATAGAAGTATTATATATATGTGATCAGTACTGACAAATTTTCCCAAACAATCACTGATGATAATTTAACAGTCAGCACTGATCCAAAAAATTGCATGAGAGTGAGCAGTACATGTGTATACTTGATTATAAATTTGTTAGAGGGAGATAAAAACTCACACGTACACAATTCTTGATCATTTTTGTGCTATCCGCCTTAAGAAAATGATAGAAACTTTGTACTGAGCGCTGATAGTTAAACTGTCAGCACTGATCATCAGATGATCAATCAAATGACTATCAGTGTTCCGGTAGGGGCTAGTGCTGCTGGATGTGTCGATCCCCATGCAAATACATACATTCCACTCAGCTGTCAATGGTTAGGTTCAGAAGGTGCAACGGTTGAGCACAACTGTTGTGTAGATATCACTAATCGGAAAGTGATACAATTTGCGCCTTCTGAACGGGCTGATACATTAAATAAACAAATTATTATTTTAATTATCCCCAACATAATCGCCAATAATTTCGCGGCTTTGAGACATTTTTATTATATTCCAAAATTCATAAATAATATTTATATTTTTGTACATATGACAAAATCGTAAGCTCAACATGTTGTCTAAAGTGAGCGTAAAAAATTTATGATGGAAAAAGTCTCCAAACTCACAACATGTATTGATCAGAAATACTCAACGTTGCGTTCAGAAGATAAAACACAACAGTTGCGCAACTGTTGCGCCACGGTTGCGCCTTCTGAACATAGCCAATGCATGCTGTTCCGTCAAAATTTCATTAAGGTTGTTCTCTCTGTGTGATTTTGGCCTGGCAAATTTGCCGAAATGACATAAGTGTGATAAATTTGCCGAGCACAAGAACAAAATACACGTCTTGTCAAATTTGGAGCTTCGGCAAATTTCTCATACCCCAACCCGTGATATTTGATATCATGAGAAAAATATCACGGGAAATGCAACCATGTTATTACATTCACAATAGTCTTCTATGAGAAGTGAGTTTAAATTTATGTTTCTAGTTCTTTTTTTAAGTATTTTATTCAGATAAAAAATGAATTAATTCAAAACTGAAGCAAGCAAAGCAAAGCGACAAGAGTCGTATAAAGAGCGGAAAGAATATGGCTAACATGCTAGTTCACAATGAAGTCAGTTCGAATTTTATTTTCTTAAAGGTGCGCTCTCTCTGTGTGAGAAATTTCTCAAGATATCATGATATCTCGGAAAAAAGATTAGACAGAGAGAACAACCTTATTGTGACGGGGCTATTAATTTTTACTTACCCCACATTTCTTGAATATGCTATTGTAATATTTTTAGGTGTGGAGGGATCTGAAAAGCAGGACCTCAATAAAAGCCCGGGAACTTAGAAATGAAAGGTGTCAAAATGGGATCAAGCCTCTAACTCCTACAGCTGTGACCGAATCCGAGAAGCGCGTAATAGAGATAATAGGGCTGGAGTACTGCTAGTGGACCGAATAGTGCCTAACTCGCAGAGCTTGCAAAACCGCGGAACAATGGAAAAGGTAATAGCTAAGTGAAAAAAGAATGTATTTATAAATACGTGTGCATGACAAGACGAAAGAGTGGCACTGTTTTACCTTTTCTATTTACCTTACCGTTTTCGTTTTTTATTATTTTTAAATCACATACACAATACCTGTGTTCAATAACAAAAAATTGTTGGGTCAGAATTTTTCAAATCAGCACAAAAAATTTTTTTTTCTTTGATTTTTATGATTCGCGTCTTAATCGATAGCTCTCCGTGTCAAGAATTAGTTCCCGAAATATTTTTGCAAAATGAACATTTTTGCAATAGTTATTCGCCAAGAAAGTTTTACATCAACTTCTTTAAAAAAAATTATTGTTAATCGACGGTACAATTAAATTTAACACGAACTACGCCAAATGTTAGGTAATTATGTATATTTTAAAATAGTTTTTGAAAAAAATTAAAAAAAAAATTTTCTGTATCCTTTTTAAGGATAATTGTTGTTATCAATGTTCTCCGCCTAGGAAAAATTCGGAAAAAATATTGTAGATGTGATGATGCATCGTAAGCTGAATTCCGAAGAAAAAAAGATGGGGACTCTTACCGTTTAAATGCAAAATGCGATTGAACGATTCCCCTCTTCAGCTTAGTAACATAACACTACTCTAAAATGATTAATTTGAAATAATTCCAAGAGATTCAGGTATAGGGGAGTTGGTCCGGTCTTCCTGATCTCAAAAATTGTTTTCTTTATATCTTGTATGGTTAGTTTTCGAGATAACGGTAAATTTTTGCAGTTTTGGGTATCACTACATTCAAGCCTATTTTTCGCCAAGGTTGCAAGCGCGATAACCACAAGCAGTACCTTGTTAGAAACATAATTAAAATACGCTTCTAACGACATGCAACTTTCAGTGATTGAACAAACCCTTTCTCGTCAAAGTCAGAATTTTGTTGGTTTTTCTGATTCATTTTTTTATTCAAATATTTATCGTTTTTATAAAAAGGATTATGCACAGTATACACAGTAGATTCTCTACATTACAAAGTTTTGGCAACGGTTGGTATGAACGAGTGGTACGATCGAGTTCCAACTATGGTCACAGTTGATAGTAAGTAGATCGTAAAAGAATAAATGAAAAAAGTGAGCCAGAAAATGTAAAAAAGTGGCAGGTAATTAAATGCTCACTAGAGGAGCATAAATCGAAAAGAATGCTTTAAGCACTCGTTTCTAGTAAACCATGACCTTAGTTGGAACTCGATCGTATCACTCGTTCATACCAACCGTTGCCAAAACTTTGTAATGTAGAGAATCTACTGTGTATACTGTGCATAATCCTTTTTATAAACTGACTTTGACGAGCAAGGATTTGTTCAATCACTGCAAGTTGCATGTCGTTAGAAGCGTATTTTAATTATCTTTCTAACAAGGTACTGCTTGCGGTTATCGCACTTGCAACCTTAGCAAAAAATAGGTTTGAATGTAGTGATACCCAAAAATTGCAAAAATTTACCGTTATCTCGAAAACTAACCATACAAGATATAAAGAAAACAATTTTTGAGATCAGGAAGACCGGACCAACTCCCCTATACCTGAATCTCTTGGAATTATTTCAAATTAATCATTTTAGAGTAGTGTTATGTTACTAAGCTGAAGAGGGGAATCGTTCAATCGCATTTTGCATTTAAACGGTAAGAGTCCCCATCTTTTTTTCTTCGGAATTCAGCTTACGATGCATCATTACATCTACAATATTTTTTCCGAATTTTTCCTAGGCGGAGAACATTGATAACAACAATTATCCTTAAAAAGGATACAGAAAATTTTTTTTTTAATTTTTTTCAAAAACTATTTTAAAATATACATAATTACCTAACATTTGGCGTAGTTCGCGTTAAATTTAATTGTACCGTCGATTAACAATAATTTTTTTTAAAGAAGTTGATGTAAAACTCTCTTGGCGAATAACTATTGCAAAAATGTTCATTTTGCAAAAATATTTCGGGAACTAATTCTTGACACGGAGAGCTATCGATTAAGACGCGAATCATAAAAATCAAAGAAAAAATTTTTTTTTGTGCTGATTTGAAAAATTCTGACGCTGTTACGAATTTTTCTTAAAAAGTGTAATTTTTATACGGAGATCTGTCATTTTTTACGAAAAATTCTTAAAAATTTTTTGTTATTGAACAGAGCTAATCTTACTGGATATTTAGCTTTTTTTATTATTATTTTATTTATTTATTTTTTTTTTATTATTATTTTATTTGACTTTTGATATCGAATAAAAATAAATGAAATGAAGCGGTAATGATTCGTTTTCGAACCCTTCTTCCTCGGTTCAACAAACCATTATTTCGACGGTCTTTTTCAAGAAACTCTACTTCAACGAAATTTCTATTCCCATTGATATCGGGAAACTTAATCTATGTTTCAGCCTAAAATTGTGTAGCGTTAAATATAAATATTTGGCAACGAACGCGCACTTTGTTTAAAATTTTTTGTTGGGAATGACACATTTTCCGATTATTCCAGCGATATGACGACAACTCACCATTACCATATCGCAAGGGGAATTCATGAGTTAGAGCGCTTTCACATTACTCGGTGCGGTATCGGATCGACATTTTTGGTTTTTACCGAAAGTATACCGAAACCTTACTGGCCACATGTATTTCAATTGGCACTTTCACATTAGTGTTGCATACATGAAATCGGAGCGGATTAATTTCGGTATACCGCAACGCAGTAAGACCGGTCAGTAAAATTTGAGGAATTACTGCATACATTTTTGCGGCGTGATATAAGAAGAAGAACAAAGTCAGTAAAAAACTCGTTTCGGTAATAAATGTAGCAAGTTATAATGTCTTCGTCTTCGCTAGAAGACATTATTGTTATTATTGAGTGATTTGTTGAAGTTAAAAATTTTGTTTTGCAAATTTCGATGTTTGTTTTCCTATTTTCTGCCGATTACGCACCGAAAGTATTCCCACAAGTGTGAAAAACACAGCAACGCGGAATCGTTTCGGTAAGCTGAAAATACCGAGCAAAAAATGTCGATCCGATGTCGTACCGAGTAATGTGAAAAGGCCCTTACAGAAACACTTTTCATATCGCAAGCGATACGAGCCTTGCGATAACATTTCGTTCGTTATTATAACGCAAGGTTACAGAAACGGGCTACAGGAAGTAAGCGAAATAGCCCCGACACATAGCATACGTCAATCCGTCTACGTCGACGTATGTGACTGACAGCTCACGTACTTGACGGAGAGGTCGCCACATAGAAAACGTTGACGGATATACATAAATCAGCTGTTTGATTAACCTTTAACTACAGAGGTGGTGGCAAAAATTTAACTCTTTAGAATATTTTGTAATTTCTCTTTTAAGTTGCCCTCTTGAAATTCAGTTTTCAGTAACTTCACATCTCCTGATAATAATTGACCATTTTGGTTTTATGGAGGAATGTTTTACAAATGAGAAAAAACTCGAAAAGCAAATTGCAAAAAAAGTAAAATTCAAGAGTAGCTAAAGGTTAACAATCAAAAGCAATCAGCTGACATAGCGACGGATTGACGTATGCCAAAAGTTGAGTGTTGGGCAACTTTGGTACGTTGCGGCGACGGATCCGTCGTACTTGTACCGATGTGCATTTAAATGCCCACAGTTTACTGAGCTGTCAGTCACATACGTCGACGTAGACGGATTGACGTATGCTATGTGACGGGCCTAAAATATAATAGGACTTGAGAACAAGCTTATAACAATTGTCCATTGTAAGCTTATTGCAGTAAAGTTTTTATAAGCTTAATTGTAAGCTTACTCACAAGCATGATTGTAATAATTGAGGAACACTTATGTTCAGGGCCGCCGAGAGAAAATCCGGGCCCGGGGTCAAAATAACTAAGGGCCCCCATACTAAATGAACAAATTCTCAAAATCAAAATTCAATGAATATATAGTTACGAACTTTAATTTATCTATACATGGCCGCTGTGGTGCAGTGGGTAGAGTGCTGGCCTGCTATGCCAGGCTTCTGTTTTAGCCACTCAAAAAAAAAAAATGGACGTGTTTTTGTAGCGTCCGGAACGCAGTTTAAGTGGCTAAAACAGAGGCATTAAACTAAATTTCTGTTGCTAACATACTTTAATCATTAGCTGTGGCCTAAATCTTTCCTTTTATCATAAAACGATACAATATTTCGCGATATTTCTGCCTCAAAAGTTCAAAAAATCGTGCGAACATACCGTCCGAAACGCCCAGGATATACCCATATCGCTGTATAAGAATTTGCATCATACCGAATTTTTCTGTTGCAACAGAAAACGAATTCAAATTTATGCTGCAAAGTCGACGCCAAAAACCAACAATTCCTTAAGTGGGGTGCAGACACTTTAAGAGATTTATAAAATTTGTTGAAATTTAAAATGATTGCTATCTACGAAAGGTGATTAAAGGTGTTGTTCGTTTATTTTCTGTAAGCAAAAACTTGGATATCATTTTGAGATTCCCGGGCCCTCTAAAGCCCGGGCCCGGGGCAATTGACCCCCTCAGCCCCCCCCCTCTCGTCGGGCCTGCTTATGTTAAAAAGCTTGAAAACAATATTACAATAAGCTTACTTTACACTTGCAATGAAAGCTTGAACAACTATTAATAATAAGATTGTTTTAAGCTTGCTGTAAAATTTTTTTAAATTTTGGTTTTACAATGATTCATATAATTCATTGATTCCTTTTTCGTATAAGGGAAGCATAAAAGCCTCAATAAAATTCAATATAATGTTGAATGTCCCACTGGTGCCAAAAAGGTTAGTGATGTGTTAACTCGATGGCCGATCCTCGGAAATGAAGCCTCTCACCTCTCACTCTCAATCTCCTACTTTTCCTTCACGTTTGGTGGCACTGTTAACCCCAACCATTTAGGACGGGGAACAGATACAATAGGTGAGGACCATACCTCCATTTTTACCTTGCTTTGTCCATGGACTCTCTCTGGCTCTTCTCTTCGGATTAGTTTGCTTCGGGCTGGCGGGCGTGGCAATCTGACACCTGAGTATGTGTGAGTGACACCCCACAAAAATAGCTGTCAGGCTAATGTCGCAACCGTCTTCCGCCCCGTTAAAACTTGGCAAGTCTTGGAGTACGTTCCCAGCCGTCGCCGTTAAGTTGGCGGTGCAGGTGCAGTTGAGATTACTCCTGTCTTTACATGGATGGCTCTGGGCCCCCCCCACATGACGGAGGGGGTTCCAACCTCCCCAGGCTGTCCCTGATTTCATACATAACCTGGGATCCTTAGTGACTGCACGAAACGGGGAAGGATAGCGGCTTCGAGTTGGGGCCCTTTCAGCATGAACAATTTTTTAAAACAAACCCTAACAAATAATAATAATAATAAAAACAAAAATAAAAGTTCTTCGTCCTCTTCCTCTCGGAGGAGGACTGCGCCGGCGCAAGCGCCAACGGCGATTTCGCGCCCACAAAGCGCTAAAGAGCAGGGCGGGGGGCTTGCCTCTCACCCTGCAACTACAACATCGATGATCGACTTGGCGGGTGCCAGCACCAGTACGGCTGCTGGACTGGTAACGCTGGAAACGGCGAACCACCCAGCCCCTACTGATGCTGGACGCCCGCCTAGTTCGAAATCGGCGACCTTTCTCCCCACAGCTGTGACAATGGTCTAACGACCTGGTCACACGAAGCCAAAGGAGAAGGTAGCCGGAAAGAGGGATGACCAGCACCTGGTGGGTCCCTGCACCAGCACAGTAGATGGATCGGTAGCGCTGGAAACGGCGAACCGCCCAGCTCCTTCTGATGCAGGAAACCCAGCAGGGGTTGGTAATGCTACACTTCCCCCTACGGCAGCGGCATTGGTCTCACGACCTGGCTTATCTGACCCTAGGGGAAGTTTAGCTATTTGCACGAATGACCAGCACCTGTTGGGTCCCGGCACTGGCAGGGTAGCTGGATCGGAAACGCTGGAAACGGCGAACCGTCCAGCTCCTGCTGATCCTGGAAACTCAACAGGCGTTGGTGATGCTACTCTTCCTCCTACGGCATTGGTCTCACGACCTGGCTTAGCTGACCCTAAGGGGAAGGTAGCCAAAAACGAAAACACAACCGGGGGAGCGGCAGCGAGGGAAACTACGAGCCGCCTCCCCCAGGACAAGAACCCCAGTTATGGGGAAAAAAGAAAGGCCAGTAAGGTCCTGAAAAGGTATGAGGGGGTGTCACTAAACACGTTGCCCCAAAGTGCAAAGGACGCGGTGGTTAGGGCGAAAGCCCTGCTACTTAGTGGCCAGAGCACTGTGGGAAGCAATGTGGATGGAGGCACTACCTACAAACGCCAACGGTCGGAGGATGACTTAAAACCTGCTCCGAAAAGGGCTCAGAGGCGCGCCGAGGTGGTCAGGCCTAGCTTCGCCGAGGTTGCCAGAGACAGGATCCTGGTAGGGGTCCTGGATCGCGGAAATGACCGTGGTGCCATCCCGAGGGATAAGTGGTTGTGGTTCCAAGCAGCCATCACAGACGCTCTTCTGGACGTCGTGCTGTAGGCTCCGGGACCACCTCCACGAGGAGGAGATGCGGGTTGGTACCAGGGTCAGATCAAGGTATTCGCTTGCGATGATGCAAGGACTTTGAGCCTTTATAAGGCTGCAGTCGCGAGGATCGGCGAGGTCTACCGCGGTGCGCGTATTGAGATCGTCGACTGGAGTGACATTCCAGTCCGGCCTCGGGCCAGAGTGTGGGTTCCCGTAACCCCGGCAGCTCCTGAGAGAATTCTCAGGATGCTGCAAGTTATGAACCCATCTCTCCCGAAGGAGGGCGAAAGCCCTGCTACTTAGTGGCCAGAGCACTGTGGGAAGCAATGTGGATGGAGGCACTACCTACAAACGGTCAGAGAATGACTTAAAACCTGCTCCGAAAAGGGCTCAGAGGCGCGCCGAGGTGGTCAGGCGGAACTCTCCGACGCGGAGAGCATGGTATCTGCCATGTTGAACTGTGCAGAGGCCCTGCTTAGTTTGTCAATGGAGGATGGCATGCTGGACAGCGAAAGGGAAGCCTCCGACGTCACGGTAGTCGAGGTGGAGGTCCCTGCGGTTTCACATGAGGGTACTGCAGATAACCTTTACAAATCTAAGGCGGCTTCGGCTGCTTTAACATGTCGCCTTTCTAAAGGCGATGTCAATGTGGTCCTCATCCAAGAACCTTGGGTAAATAACTCGAGGATTTGCGGATTGGAGATCATTGGATACAAGCTCATTTGGGCTGGAAAACAAGGTAATATTAGAACCTGTATTTTGGTTAAGTTCGAGCTAACAATGTTTCTCTTACCTAACTTTAGCGATTGCGACATAACTGCGGCCAGTTTGAACATCAGGGGCACGCCGTTAATACTGGCATCGGTATATATGCCCTTCGACGCTATGGAACCTCCACCGCATGAGAGAGTGAAAGACCTGGTGGCCAAATACAGCTCGGGCCACCTGCTAGTCCGGGCAGATTCCAATGCCCATCATATACAATGGGGGAGTTCCGACATCAACAATCGGGGTGAGTCACTTTTTGATTACCTTTTAACAACTAACTTGGTAGTTTGTAACATAGGTAATGAACCAACGTTTATTACTATAAATCGTAGAGAGGTCCTGGACCTCACTTTATGTAGCGAAAGTACCTCTGTGGTGGTCAAAAGCTGGCGTGTACTTGATGAACACTCCTTCTCTGATCACCGGTATATAGAAACGATCTTAAATTTCTCTATTCAAAAACCCGTTTTGGGGAGAAACCCACGTAACACCAACTGGGGTCTTCACAACGAGCTATTTCTCAGAGGCCTACCAGAACTTCCAACTCATAACCCCTCATCGACTGGAGAGTTGGAGGAGCTGGTAGGCAATTTTACTTCAGCACTTACAAATGCGTTTAACTTAGCTTGCCCGGAGCCAAAACCTCGGGGGAAGCGGAAACCTCATTGGTGGTCCAGCGATCTGGACTCACTTCCTAAATCTTGCAGAAAGCAATTTAATAAAGCCAAACGACTCGATAGCGAGCCCTAATGGCTGCAATATAAGGAATACTTAAGGACTTATAAAAAAGCCCCAAGACTAGCGAAGAGAACCTCTTGGAGGAACTTCTGTACTGGAGTCGAAAGCGTCGATGAGGCGGCAAGACTAAGATGTGTGCTCTCTAAAACACATACGTCCTTGGGCTATCTTCGGAGGCCTGACGGATCCTGGACCGACTCGGAAAAGGAAACCCTGGAGCTACTGTTGGATACACACTTTCCTGGTAGCTCGCGAAACGTGCCGGCGATATCATCAACGAACATCGCGGTTAATATACCTGTTACGGAGGAACGGGTTAGGTGGGCAATTAGAAGCTTTAAACCTTACAAAGCTGCTGGACCAGATGGGATCATTCCTGCACAACTCTTGTATACCCTCGAGACATCAACAAGCTGGCTTCATCGCATCTTTCTTGATTGTCTTGCGTTTAATTATATTCCGAGCACGACGCGTCTCGGTTATATTCATTCCAAAGGCTGGGAAAGCCTCGCATTATGAGCTAAAGGACTATAGGTCAATAAGTCTTTCTTCCTTTTTGCTCAAGACTTTGGAGAGAATAATAAGCAACTCTATATCAATAGATAGCGAACTCATCTCTAGCTGTCAACATGCATATCTCAAAGGGAAATCTACTGAAACAGCACTTCAAAGCCTGGTTTCTACCATTGAATCATCCTTAACCGATAAGGAGTTCTGTCTTGTGGCCTTTCTGGACATAGAAGGCGCTTTTAACAATGTCATCCCAGAGGCTATCAGCAATGCCCTAAACCATTTAGGGGTTGACGTCTCTCTGATTGGGTTGATAGATCAACTTTTGAGGGGAAGAATTGTACTCTCATCAATGGGTGAGGTCGAAAATATACGCTATGTCACCAGAGGTACACCCCAGGGTGGTGTCCTCTCCCCGCTGTTATGGAACCTCTCTGTCAACTCACTTCTAAGAGACTCAGTGTGGGGTGGCGGAAAGGTCGTGGCATATGCGGATGACCTTGCTGTAGCATACAGAGGGAAGTTTCCATAGACCTTGTGTGATCTGATGCAGGTAGCACTGCGAGAGGTCTCAGCGTGGTCCTCCCGCAGTGGGCTCAGTGTCAATTCAAATAAAGTGGAACTGCTCCTCTTCACTAGACGGTATAAAATACCACCGTTAAATCTAGCAGAACTAAACGGCGTTCGCTTGAGCCTAGACGACAGGGCCAAGTTCCTAGGGGTAGTTCTGGCCAAAAAGCTGAATTGGAAGGACAACATTATTCAGCGCCAAAATAAAGCATATATTGCTTTATATACATGCAAAAGAGCCATCGGCAAAAAGTGGGGACTCAGTCCCAGCATTTGCAGATGGATTTACACTGCGATCATTCGACCAATTCTGCTGTATGGAGTCGTAGTATGGTGGCCTGCGCTGAGTAAGGCGTCTAACCTTAAGGTTCTGAGCCGGGTCCACAGATCTAGCATGATCAGCATAAGTGGTGCACTCAGAACGACGCCCAGCGAAGCTCTGCAGGCCATTCTAGATATCCTGCCATTAGATTTAGTAGGTTTTCAAGTGGTGGCTACTTCAGCCCTACGTCTAAGAGAGTCATCCGGTTGGCACACAAAAGCCACAGGACACTCTAGCATTCTAAGCAATTTAAGTTTTCTACCTGGTAGTACGGACCGCTGTACCACTACAATGGTTGCAGATAGCAACTTCGAAACAAGGATTCCAAATAGGGATGATTGGGAAGAGCCAAATAGGTGTTACCCAATCCAGGTGGCGTTTCCATCTACACCGATGGCTCTAAGCTGAACAACAAAGTTAGAGGTGGAGTCTTTTCAAAGGAATTGAATCTACAGCTAGCTTTTAGGCTACCGGACCACTGCAGCGTTTACCAGGCTGAGATATCAGCTATAATGGAGGCTGTTAATCTCATAGGACATGAACCTATTCACAGGGATTTATTCATCTTCAGCGACAGCCAAGCAGCAATTAAGTCTCTTGGCTCCCACTCCTTCAATTCTAAACTAACACTAGACTGTCGCCGATCTCTACAGGAGATGGCCAAACAGACCCGTCTACACCTCGTGTGGGTCCCGGGACATAGGGATATCGATGGAAATTGTAGGGCAGATGAACTTGCGAGGCAAGGCACTACCGAGCAGGTTCTACCTGACAAAGAACGCATAGGTATGCCTTTTGCCACATGCAGGCTAATGCTTAAACAGCACATCTATAAACTGGTAAGCGATAGATGGCAACAAATATCAAAACTAACGAATATCAAAACTAACCTGGCCGAAATGGGATCACAAGCGATCTCGTCACACATGTTCTCTAAGGAGAGAGGAAATCTCGAACCTTGTGGGAGTGCTTACAGGACACTGCCTTATCGGGAAACACGCAGAGAGGCTAGGTGCACCCTACCGTAGATGCTGCAGAAGCTGCAAAGATGATGAGGAAGTGGAGACAATCGAACACCTCATTTGCCACTGCCCGGCTCTTAACAACGCCAGACAACGCTTTCTTGGATAGCCTATCTAAAGTCGCGGATGTCGAAATAAAGGACCTGATGAACTTCATCAGGTTATCAAACTGGTTCAAAAGGGAGGAGTAACCTGGTTTTCTTCTTGTGGTATCACAATGGGCCTCTGCACTGGCCTAAGTGTGCCCCTAGGGCAGCCACTTCAACCTAACCTAACCTGAATGTCCCACTATATGATACGGTTCAGGTTGATGTCATAGTTCGAAAAGGAGGAGAATATAAAATAAAGAACTTTGCAGTAAAGGTGAATAAGGAAAGAAAATGAAAAAAAAAATGCAAATAAAAATTTATTTTTTTCTTTTTTCTACTATTTATACATACAATTGTATTTATATGCTTACAACAAGCTTTCACAAGTAATATTTTTCTACAATTACATTTGTAAGCTTATAAAAAGGGTGCCGTTTTGATTTTTCTACAGTTATTCTAAAGTCTTTTACAATAGTTTACACAAGCATTCCTCAAGCTTAACGCTTATATTTGTAAGCTTGTTATAATATTATTCTCAAGCCTTTTGGTTTATTGGGTTGCTTATATCTACATACATATGTGTGTATGGATATGTAATTACATTTTCAGTATCTTCAATTATCCCTCGAACAAGGCGATGATAGTTACTCAAAAGCCCGAGAAATACGTGTGATCAAGAGGAGGTAACAGAAGAAACCTCTGTTAAACGGCGAAAGGGTGTTGTTGCAGCTCGCTCGTATGTAACACTGTGGCAGCACCATTCTATCCATTCTATGCAACCTTGCAATGTACTTGTCATACGTTCTGTATGAATATATATATATACGTATTTTAACCGCGGTGAGTTTTTCAATCGCTAAATTTAAGTCTGACGAGACGAAAACCGCGGTAAGTGATTTGTAACCTTTATATTTATAACTTTATATTTGTCAGAAATCCAACTAAATTGTTTTACAGAAATAAACGAAGCACATACAGCTGCACATTGTTGCAAAGAAATCCGTGTAGTTAATTTCGAGTCTCGGCTAGCGATTACAACTTTATTTCGCGATTTACATCTTCGAAATACATCGCAGATCTACAAATCATCGTAATTGGAATTTGCAAAATGCCACCGTCATTTGCGCTAAGAATAACTGTCGTATTAAATGTACGTGCATGTCCTATGCTGAACTGTTCAATACAGGGACCGAAAATAACGGTTATTTTTTCTAGTGTGGTGAAAAGGTTACGCAAAAATAACCTTTATCTTCTTTTGGTCCTAAATAACCATTATAAAATCCAAAAAACCGTTTTGGGCCGGAATAACTGTTATGGCAACCAAAAAAGTGTTTTGGGCTTGAATAACCGTTATGGCAACCAAAAAACTGTTTTGGGCCTGAATAACCGTTATTCAGATTTTTATTTATTTTTGGTCAACTATACAAATCAAGCCTATATATTTGTCAATATTTCTGGACGATATTGGTATCAAATGAAAGGTGTTGAGCAAGGCTTTTACATAGAGGTGTATTTGTTAAGATTCGTAGGTCGGGTTCCCAGTTATGGGTGAAAAGTGGACCCGGATGCCCTGGAATGTTTTAAGCAATTTTGGTATCAAATGAAAAGAGGTAATCAGAGCTACAATTCCTGTTCAAAACCTTTCATTTGATACCAATATCGTCCAGAAATATTGGCAAATATATAGGCTTGATTTTTATAGTTGACCAAAAAAAAATAAAAATCTGAATAACGGTTATTCAGGCCCAAAACAGTTTTTTGGTTGCCATAACTGTTATTCAAGCCCAAAACACTTTTTTGGTTGCCATAACGGTAATTCAGGCCCAAAACGGTTTTTTGGTTTTTATAATGGTTATTAAGGACCAAAAAATTTTTTTTCTCATGATAATGGTTAAATATGACTTTTACCCCATTTCTCTTATAACCGTTACGTCCCGGGTTCAATATATGTATTTGTTTAATTTCTAACTAAATATGAGCTTTGGAAATCTGCCACGTACACCACCACGGCGGAGTCCACGTTTCCAGGAGGAACACGCACAAAGTGCCCTGGAAACATTGGCAACTGCAGTCGCTGCCAGCGAACGGGCCGCAGTTACGGAGCATGCAAAAGACGTGGAGGGCGGGAGTCGGCAAGTAGCGGATGAAAATCGTGTGTTTCCAACGCCCGTTATGACTGAAAATGCCGTTACTGATGAACATGTTATGTCTGCTACTGCGACGTTAGCCGACTTCGATGCCGCCACGTGTAAGCCAACCTCCGCTGCCGGCGTCTCTACACACACAAATGCTTCAGCTTCGAATGCAGACGTTTTTATGAGTGGTGACAGCGCTTCAAATTATGCCACTAAAACTACTACCGTTTTTAGCACGGCATACAACGCTCCTACTAAATTTGCTTGTACTGCCCCTCGCACAACAACAAATACCAACATCGTTAGCGGAGCTGCGCAAAACACTGTCTCTTATTATACCAACGGCTCAGAATTTGCCAGTTTTGCCAGTGCGTTGTATAGAGCGATGCCAGCCGCAACCGACGTTACCGCTACACAACTGGACTTTGCCAAATTTGCCGGCGTTTTATACAATGCCATGTCCGGAGCCTCTATTGCCAGCGCTTCATTCGCCAATCGTGCCAACGATTCCAATGCCATGTCAGGTGCTTCTGCTGCCAGCGCCTCATTCGCCCATCGTGTCAACGATTCTAATGCCATGTCAGGTGCTCCTACTGCCAGCGCCTCGTTCGCCCATCGTGTCGACGATTATAATAACGCCATACTAGGCGCTTCTGCCGCCAGCGCCACATTTTGCAATCGTGCCAGCGATTCTAATGCCATGCCAGGCGCTCCAACTGCCAGCGCCAAGTTCGCCAATCGTACTAACGATTCTAATGCCATGCCAGGTGTTTCTGCCGCCAGCGCCTCATTCGCCATTCGTAACCACGAATACAACAGTTCCATGCCAGGCGCTCCAACTGTCAGCGCCTCATTTGCCGATCGTGCCGACGATCACATTATTGCCACGTCAGGCGCTGCAGCAGCCTCACACGCCAGTATTGCCGGCGATTTCAATGGTGTCATGTCACGCGCTTCTATTGCTAGCGCTACATCAACCACATTCGCCAATCGTGCCGGCGATTTACATAAAGTAATGCCAGGCATTACTGTTGCCAGTGCGAAACCAGCCGCTCTTGCCAATTTTGATTTATATAAAATAACGCCCACCACCATCGTCGGTAACGCCACGCCAGTCGGCGTCGTCAACTACACCGTACCATCTACCAGTACCGACGTCGCCGCAGTTACTTCTGCTTCGGCACAGGCCAACAGTACTTTATTTGCCGCCAACACCGCCGCTGTATATATGCCAACGTCCGCCACCGCAGCAGGTACTGCAGTCGACGCAGCCCGAATCAAAATTAATGACGGCGCTGCCCCGTCTGCTACCGACATTTATTTTGATACAGCCCGAGCTGCTCCATATGCAACAATTCCAGCCGCCAATGCCAACTTTCCTTCACATAGTCGTTTAGTTACCGGAGCGAGTGGCGTATCCACTGGTATTGCTCAATCCAATGTTGACACTGGTCCTTTGCTACCGATTCATGCCTCTGCTGCATCCGGTACATCTACGCCATCGTACGTCGATAATTTTACCCACGCAGCTAGAACACTAATGCCAAGAAAACTCCAGGATCTACCAGAGTTTAGTGGACAAGCTGAGGATTGGCCGGTCTTTGTCACGGCATTTGAACAATCTACGGTCGCGTACGGGTATACCAACCTGGAAAATAATCAGCGCCTCCAGAAATGCCTGAAAGGAGAAGCAAGGGAGACCGTTAAATCCCTCCTAATAAATCCAGATCACGTCAGTGCAATCATCGAGCACCTGCGTTTCCGCTTCGGACGCCCTGAGCTGCTCATCCAGAGCCAGCTGGCTATCGCGAAAGATATAACACCAATTTCCGAGAGCAATGTATTGAAGCTAGTACCATTTGCCACAAAGGTAAGGAATTTATCAGGCTTTCTTCAATCCGCAGGTGGACATCAACATCTGTCCAATCCCACACTAATCTCCGAGTTCGTGAGTAAGCTGCCAATGTCAAAACGTATTGAGTGGGCACGATATTCAGACAAAAAAAGACAAGCGTTACCCACAACATACAAGCTAAGCTCAAAGAAAAGCGACTCGCAAGGAAAAAATGGCAACAAACCCGTTATGGTCCGATTTGGCTGAAATTCGGAACATGTATTACTACCTTGAAAAGAAATATTTTCTTAAAAAAAAATTCCGCTAGGTGGAGCTGAGATCGGGGTAATTAAAACTGAAAATCCTAATTATGGACCGATTTGGCTGATATTTAGCATGTGCATTACTTAAATAATTTACAAATGTTTAAAAAAAATTGGAGCCGCTAGGTGGCGCGTGAGTCGCTCTATTTAAATAAAAATAGGTAAAACATTGCAAAGTTTAAGACTAAATGGCGTATAATAATAAGAATTAAATTTAGAAATTGAATCTGTAATTTAGGTATCTGATTAATCCAGCCTGAATCCACCACCCAAGTCAAGATTTTGTATCGTGTTGAGGACTGTGTGGCGTTAGGGTGGCTAAAAATGATACGTCGTTAGCGGTACACCACCCAAGTTAAGGTGAAAGGTTAAAACGCGTCGAGAACTGTATGGAATTAGGGTGGATAAAAATGATATGTCATTAGCGTTTTCCCCTCAAGACTCAGGCGCATCTTGTTGTACATAGCCTTGCCCCTTTATTGAACCTCTGGGGTGGTCGACCGTTTAAATGTCCATTACTCGTGGGAACAAAATGGTAAAAAAAAATATAAATAAAAATAGGTAAAAAAACTTTTTAAGTTAAACGGTTTTATGTTATACATACATTGCAATGTTTAAGATAAATGTACTAAAAACCAAAAAATAATAAAATGGATACAGTCGTGGGAATTATAAACATTTGCATAGACTAGACTAAAATAAAACCGGGGGGCACGTCAATTGTCTATAAATTATCGACTTAATGTGCGATAGAAGAATCGTTTAATTCGTCGTTAGGCAGTTGGCCCGCAGACGGTGAGGAAATTACTATTTTCTTGCTCATGGAAATTCCAATAGTTATACACTCCATGTTAATAAAAGAGATGTTTCAACTAGTTTATCGTTGGACATTCACACGAGGAATCGTTTCACTGCTCGTAGTTTGTCTTTAATCGACAAAACATATGATAAAAGTACTACTCGCTCACCACTATGAAACCCTAAAACTCGCTTATAATCGAGCTTGCTAGCGTTTTTCCACATTCTAGCCCTACTTATCACACGTCCATCGTTGTCGGTTGAACAACTGCCTAATTATAGTGTAACATTACAAAACAAACATTTTAATCAACGATTGTAGACAATTGACGTGCCCCACGGTTTTATTTTAGTCTAGTCTATGCAAATGTTTATAATTCCCACGACTGTATCTATTTTATTATTTTTTGGTTTTTAGTACATTTATCTTAAACATGGCAATGTATGTATAACATAAAACCGTTTAACTTAAAAAGTTTTTTTACCTATTTTTTTTGCATTTGATACCGATACTTTTTACTCGATTCTTTTGCGACGATATCTTTTGGTATCGAGTACTTCAACCACGATATCGAACAAATGAGTACATTCAGTGATGGCAAATTAAAATTTTGTCACATTTGTCCAAAAAATTGTGCAACGCAAAATAGTGCCGAAAATCGGTCGAGTGTGCAGAAGTGACAAGCAGTTTCCTAAAGGGCGGAAAAATGCACAAGCACGAGTAATTTTCACTGGTACATATCGATAAATAGGTCTGATCCACGTGCTGAAATAATTGCAGGTTTGGGCTACTTCGTAAGGTTTTTTGTATGAAGTTCTTTGAAGTTACCCAAATTTGTTTATTGATTTTCACATTAAACGAGGCGCACACTTACCACCGAAACTTGCTTACAATTTGCAATTACCATGCGATAGAAATAATGATAACTGGAGATATAGGATTATATATTTTTCATTTTCATACGATAATTTGACGTTTGCAAATAAAAAATCTTCATTTCAGCGAAAAAAATCGTCCATATATTTTTTCCTTCTCATTTTACTAAAAACACGTTATAAACAAAAAAGGGTCTGTTTCCCATTAATGACACCACGTTTTTTCCTGTATTCTACAAGGTTTTTTGTGTGAAAGAGGTGGTCAAATACAGTTTTTAGTTGGTGCAAGGGAGTAAGCTATGTTGGAAAAAACTAACGAAATACCATCTAGGCGGTTAAAAACCAATGAGCCAGCTTGTATTTCGATAGGTTTTTTGACATTCGGCACTTTTTTCTGACAACTGCTGCAATTTGACAACTATAAAATAAATTATTTTTAAAATATAAAATATATGGAAATACAAATTTTAAATTTGCCTCTTGTAAGCTTCTGCTTTGGCCGTAAGGGGAAGTCCGGAAGAAAAATCATACTGCGCAATGGCTTCTCTTTATAACATGGAATGCACAGCTATTCTGCCACTTGAGTTTAATAATTTTTTTTGTTTCGATAATTTAAATTCAAATTTTCAAAAAAATTCAATGATGGATACATATAATCTCAATGAAAATGAATTGTTTATGTTATTTAAGATGTTTATTTTTCAAAATACTAAATATTTTGCAAATATCTTTTTACAACTGTGATTGCATTAAATACACCTGTTGTTTTGTAAAAGCTGTTGGTTTGTAAAAAATGTTTTCAAGAGCTTAATAAACTTGTATAATTTTTTTAATCAGCTTGAACTATTCTTATGAGTTGGAAAAGGATTTACGTCAAAATCAAAACTTTGGAACCAGCCATGGCATACTATTCCATGGAATCAGAACTAATACAGCGGTATGCGTATGCCTCTGGATGCAGTTTTATTGAGTTTTTGGTAACTTTCTAGAAGACGGTGCAACTTTAAACCGTCTTAATAAATATCTTTTAAATGTGGAAAAATCTTTTATTTCCGCTTTCGAATTCATAATCTAGAGGTCAGAACGCGTCGATTGGTCCCTCTTTTAAATATTTTAGAGGAAATTTTAAGGTTGCACCTTCTAGAAAATTACCGCTTTCGATACCGATACTTTGAGTATCGAGTAGTTTAGTTTCGATATTATCGGGTTCGCGATTCTTTTTAACCGATATTTTAAATGAGTACCAGATCGATGCTTTTGATTCGATATCGTGTCCCTACTCCTACCCAAAATAGAAGAGCGTAAAATTATACCTAATCACCAGTTTGGCTTCAGAAGAGGGCACGGAACAATTGAACAAGTACACAGACTTACCGAGAAAATCTACTCTGCCTTTGAGCAAAAAAATATTGTACAGCTGCCTTTCTAGATATATCCCAAACTATTGATCGCGTATGGCACGACGGCCTCCTCTATAAAATTAAAAATACTCTCCCCACAAATTACTTTTTGTTTATACAGTCTTATCTAAAAAATCGTTACTTTTTCGTCAAAGAAGGAGCAGAGCAGTCTGAGCTTTACGAGAGCTTAGCAGGCGTACCGCAAGGTAGTGTAATGGGCTTAATACTGTACCTACTTTACACATATGACCTCCCAATAGCAGAAGGAGTCACTATCGGCACTTTTGGCGATGACACTGCCGTACTGGCTGCAGACCTCAACCCTAACGTGGCCTCACTCAAGCTTCAAAGAAGTCTAAATAAAATTACCCATTGGCTGAAAGACTGGCGAATAAAGTCAAATGAGTCAAAATCTGTCCAAGTGACGTTTACCACTAGACGTAACACTTGCCCACCCGTAAAACTCAATGGCATTGATATAGCGCAAAGTGACGTAACAAAGTACCTTGGTATGCACCTCGACAAAAAACTAACATGGAGAACCCACATATTCACCAAACGAAAAGCTCTTGGTATAAAACTGAGAAATCTTTATTGGCTCATGAATCGAAACTCCCAACTATCAACAAACTCCTGCTCTACTCAGCCATCTTAAAACCCATTTGGACCTATGGCATACAGCTGTGGGGAACCGCAGCAAACTCAAATATAGAGATTCTCCAAAGATTCCAATCAAAAACCATAAGAATGATTGTAAATGCGCCCTACTACGTCACGAACGACCAACTACATCGTGACCTAAAGATACCCACTATCGCTCAAGAAATCAGAAAGTATGCTGCATCATACAAAATGAGATTATTAGCTCGCCCCAACCCACTCGTTCTAGCCCTGACGGCAAGACCAACTAATTTCATACGCCTGAAAAGAAAATCTTTTATAGATCTTTATTGATGCACTACAATAAATGGATGCGCTACTGAGAGCAATCCATACATGACCACCATGTTTATTTAGTTATTATTAATTACTAATTACTTTTAACGAACCACAAAATTGTTAGATGTATTTTATTTATACAGTTGGCAAAATAATTGGATGCTAAAAAAAAAAAAAAAAAATTTTTCTAGTTCACCTCTAGTACACCTCTAGTTCATCTCTAGTTCACCTGTAGTTCACTTCAAGTTCAATATTTTTGAATCAGTAAAAACGCAAACCCTTCAATATCTGGACACACCTAAAAATGGACTTATGCCAATTTCAAAACTAACGACTCACATATACTCACATACATATGTATGTATGTACATTTCACCTTAAGCTGATGTGTTGATTAACTTCTCAATAATTTCACTGCGTAAATAGGTTTCGAGCACCAAATTTGAGTGGTAGTTGATTCAAATTCAACTACCACTCAAATTTAGTGGTAGTTAATTTCAAGATTTAATTACCACTCAAATTTAGTGGTAGTTAAATTCAAGATTTAACTATCACTCAAATTTAGTGGTTGTTAAATTCAAGATTTAACTACCACTCCTTGACTGGTGCTTGCAGGCGCCTCTGACATGAGGTTAAGACACTGACCTGGGAGCCGCTTATTATGAGGCAGACGCTTCAGGGTTTTAATACTATGTTCATGCTGGATTTGAAACGCAACATTTTGCATTTTCGAAGATGGCTTTTCGAAAAGTGTTCATGCTGTTGGCCGCTGTGGTGCAGTGGGTAGAGTGCTCGCCTGCTATGCCAGAGGTCTCGGGTTCAAACCACGGTCCGAGCAAAACACCAAAACAATTTTTCTAATTAGTAAAAATCCAATTATTGGGTTTTTTAAGAACAGCGGTCACCTCTCGGCAGTGGGCGGCATACCCTCCGAGAGTATTTCTGCCATGAAAAAGCTTCTCATAAAAAAATGCATTCGCCGTTCGGAGCCGGCATAAAACTGTAGGTCCACCCAATTAGTAGGAAAAACAAAAAGGAGCACACCTCAAATTGGGAGAGAAGCTCGGCCATAAAACTCGTCAGAGTTATAATAGCGCCATTGTATTATATATTATATTATATTAGTTCATGCTGTCGCGTTTTGTAAATGCGCATTTGAGAACTTCGAAACAAACGGAGTTAATATCCCAGATTACGCAATCAGGTGTTGAGGTTTATTTTTTTGTTTTGTCTAATTAAAAAAATAGAACAAGAATTTTCAAAATATGTAATAATATAATACACTAATTTTGCAAACCAAACGTACCAACCGCCTTGTTATTAATTTTGATCTCTGTTTTGTTTACTTTCGTTCATTACATGTTGAGTGACGTCATCATGGAGCTCGTGTGCCCATGCCCATGCTGCTCTATATGCGTAATCTTGTAGGTATTTCGTTCTTGTATTGCCAGAGTGTTGCCACTATTTTCCATTCGAATGGCAATTTTTTTCGAAGATTTCAGGGTTGCTTTCTGCGTTAGCATTCAAAACGCAAAAAAATAGTTGCGTTAAATTGCATTTTGGTGGTGGCATTTGTATGGAGAAATGTAACATTTAATGTTGCGTTTTGGACTAAACGCAAAAATGCCTCCGAAACGCAAAACGCAGGCTCACCATGAACATGCTATAAGACACCTTTATGCTGCCTGGTTGCCAGTTTAGGATAAAGGATTTTGTGGTTTAGTCCGCGGGTGGTATTTTATTTCCCACCTACCCGATATATCTATCGGGCATTCCCCTATCCGCCACACAATGGGTGATTGCGGCCAAAAATAAATTCAAAATTAAAGTATGAGTAAAACAATTTTTTTAAATAGAGGTCGACAGATATATCAAATTGTAATAAAAAAGCTTATATAAAAATTTTTGAGTCTCTTTTCGTTTAGCCGTGCAGGGTGCCCAAAGTTGAGCAAAAAATAGGTTCTTTTTTTTCTCAATGAACACACCTCATACAAAATGCTCTATCTCATTTAATTGTTAACACACGAACTCGAGTGATACATCATTACTAGAGAAGCTAAAAATATGCAAATGCATATTGCATATGCAAATGCATATTTAGACCTAAAATGCATATTTACGGTCAAAATGCATTTCGTGCTTATTTTGGCATATTTTGGCACTTAATCGAGCAATATCGAAAAATATTAAGCTGGCAACATCTTATCTGTGGTTAATAGTCCAACTCTAATGCACCGTATGCGAATGCGTGTGCGTATGCGCATCTAAACGTTTTCTTGCGTGCGGCCCTGGCTGCTCCAGTGTATGCGTATGGTTGCGTCTGTCAATTACACTACATACATACATATATAAAATTTCCGCCGTTGTTATTTTTGAAAATACATATTTTACCAATTCGCGAAAGATTCAATAAAATGTATAATGAATGCGGATTTAGAATTGATATTAATTATGATAGGAAGTGTTATTACCGTATATACGGAATACGTTAAAATTATTTAAAAAAAACGTACCATTCGGGAACGTGATTTGTATTTGGAAAGGGAAGTTAGTGTTTTTTTTAATTTGTTGAAAACCCGTGAAGTGGATCAATTCCAAATTAATAATAATATAATAATAATAATAATACACTGGCGTTATTATAACTCTGACGAGTTTAATGACTGAGCTTCTCACCCTATTCAAGAAGTGCTCCTTTTGTTTTTCCTAATTGGGTGGACCTACAGTTTTATGCCGGCTGCGAACGGCGAATGCATTTTTTGTGAGAAGCTTTTTCATAGCAGAAATACACTCGGAGGGTATGCCGCCCACTGCCGAGAGTGACCGCTATTTCTAAAAACCCAATAATTGGGTTTTACTTAATTAGAAAAATTTTTTTTGGAGTTTGTCTGGACTGGGGTTAGAACCCGAGACCTCTGGTATAGCAGACGAGCACTATACCCATTGCACCACAGCGGCCATATTGTCAAATTGCTATCCGTGGATTTTTATGTATTGTAAGAATTACAGTTTCTTTGCCTTAAAATATAAGACTGAAAATTTTGTTTAATACAAATATGTATATGCACGACCTCTTAAATCTGGTGTTCTGTTATACCAAAGCGAAAACTCCCTATTCAAAAGAATACTCACTTCACTTAATTATTTTTTTACTGTTAAACTTATTTAAGTTTCAATTATGTATTTAGACACGGGTAACTACATATGTATATGCATATATATATTACTCCTATATTCGTAATACCTACGAGTTCCATCAGCCAACATTACAGTACAGACATATAAAAAAAGAAAGAGAAAACCGAGCAATCAAATTTGAAAAATGACATATGAATTCAAAATAAACCGCAGTGACGCGACATAAAAAAATTATAGGGAATTTACATATTTATTATTTGATTCTCGTATTAAAAAATTAAAAAATGTCGAAGCGGTGCTATATTTGTGATAATAAAAGGGATAAAATAAATAAAATAGCTTTACATACTTATTTCGTTTTGAGTGCATTATTGGTTATATAAATATATATATACATATGTAAATAGATTTCCAAAAGACGAAAGCATTTGCAAACAATGGATGCATGCGTGCGGTCTGATGCCTGACGACGTTGTTAAAAACATTCGAATCTGCAGCAACCATTTCCAAAAAAGCGATTACACTGGGAATCGCCTGTACGTATCAATGCCTGAAAGATACTGCAGTAGTCCGGGACTAAAAAGGATTTTTTAATCCCAAGCTCCGGACAAAACACTGCAGCTCCCACCCGTCCACCTTTTAACCGCCTGTAAATATGTGGAACATATAGCGATTGGTTCGTAGTCCTTTCTTCCATCAGTTTAGAAATTCGCAGTACTCACCGTATCGAGCAATATCGAAAAATATTAAGCTGGCAACATCTTATCTGTGGTTAATAGTCCAACTCTAATGCACCGTATGCGAATGCGTGTGCGTATGCGCATCTAAACGTTTTCTTGCGTGCGGCCCTGGCTGCTCCAGTGTATGCGTATGGTTGCGTCTGTCAATTACACTACATACATACATATATAAAATTTCCGCCGTTGTTATTTTTGAAAATACATATTTTACCAATTCGCGAAAGATTCAATAAAATGTATAATGAATGCGGATTTAGAATTGATATTAATTATGATAGGAAGTGTTATTACCGTATATACGGAATACGTTAAAATTATTAAAAAAAAACGTACCATTCGGGAACGTGATTTGTATTTGGAAAGGGAAGTTAGTGTTTTTTTTAATTTGTTGAAAACCCGTGAAGTGGATCAATTCCAAATTAATAATAATATAATAATAATAATAATACACTGGCGTTATTATAACTCTGACGAGTTTAATGACTGAGCTTCTCACCCTATTCAAGAAGTGCTCCTTTTGTTTTTCCTAATTGGGTGGACCTACAGTTTTATGCCGGCTGCGAACGGCGAATGCATTTTTTGTGAGAAGCTTTTTCATAGCAGAAATACACTCGGAGGGTATGCCGCCCACTGCCGAGAGTGACCGCTATTTCTAAAAACCCAATAATTGGGTTTTACTTAATTAGAAAAATTTTTTTTGGAGTTTGTCTGGACTGGGGTTAGAACCCGAGACCTCTGGTATAGCAGACGAGCACTATACCCATTGCACCACAGCGGCCATATTGCCAAATTGCTATCCGTGGATTTTTATGTATTGTAAGAATTACAGTTTCTTTGCCTTAAAATATAAGACTGAAAATTTTGTTTAATACAAATATGTATATGCACGACCTCTTAAATCTGGTGTTCTGTTATACCAAAGCGAAAACTCCCTATTCAAAAGAATACTCACTTCACTTAATTATTTTTTTACTGTTAAACTTATTTAAGTTTCAATTATGTATTTAGACACGGGTAACTACATATGTATATGCATATATATATTACTCCTATATTCGTAATACCTACGAGTTCCATCAGCCAACATTACAGTACAGACATATAAAAAAAGAAAGAGAAAACCGAGCAATCAAATTTGAAAAATGACATATGAATTCAAAATAAACCGCAGTGACGGGACATAAAAAAATTATAGGGAATTTACATATTTATTATTTGATTCTCGTATTAAAAAATTAAAAAATGTCGAAGCGGTGCTATATTTGTGATAATAAAAGGGATAAAATAAATAAAATAGCTTTACATACTTATTTCGTTTTGAGTGCATTATTGGTTATATAAATATATATATACATATGTAAATAGATTTCCAAAAGACGAAAGCATTTGCAAACAATGGATGCATGCGTGCGGTCTGATGCCTGACGACGTTGTTAAAAACATTCGAATCTGCAGCAACCATTTCCAAAAAAGCGATTACACTGGGAATCGCCTGTACGTATCAATGCCTGAAAGATACTGCAGTAGTCCGGGACTAAAAAGGATTTTTTAATCCCAAGCTCCGGACAAAACACTGCAGCTCCCACCCGTCCACCTTTTAACCGCCTGTAAATATGTGGAACATATAGCGATTGGTTCGTAGTCCTTTCTTCCATCAGTTTAGAAATTCGCAGTACTCACCGTATCGAGCAATATCGAAAAATATTAAGCTGGCAACATCTTATCTGTGGTTAATAGTCCAACTCTAATGCACCGTATGCGAATGCGTGTGCGTATGCGCATCTAAACGTTTTCTTGCGTGCGGCCCTGGCTGCTCCAGTGTATGCGTATGGTTGCGTCTGTCAATTACACTACATACATACATATATAAAATTTCCGCCGTTGTTATTTTTGAAAATACATATTTTACCAATTCGCGAAAGATTCAATAAAATGTATAATGAATGCGGATTTAGAATTGATATTAATTATGATAGGAAGTGTTATTACCGTATATACGGAATACGTTAAAATTATTAAAAAAAAACGTACCATTCGGGAACGTGATTTGTATTTGGAAAGGGAAGTTAGTGTTTTTTTTAATTTGTTGAAAACCCGTGAAGTGGATCAATTCCAAATTAATAATAATATAATAATAATAATAATACACTGGCGTTATTATAACTCTGACGAGTTTAATGACTGAGCTTCTCACCCTATTCAAGAAGTGCTCCTTTTGTTTTTCCTAATTGGGTGGACCTACAGTTTTATGCCGGCTGCGAACGGCGAATGCATTTTTTGTGAGAAGCTTTTTCATAGCAGAAATACACTCGGAGGGTATGCCGCCCACTGCCGAGAGTGACCGCTATTTCTAAAAACCCAATAATTGGGTTTTACTTAATTAGAAAAATTTTTTTTGGAGTTTGTCTGGACTGGGGTTAGAACCCGAGACCTCTGGTATAGCAGACGAGCACTATACCCATTGCACCACAGCGGCCATATTGCCAAATTGCTATCCGTGGATTTTTATGTATTGTAAGAATTACAGTTTCTTTGCCTTAAAATATAAGACTGAAAATTTTGTTTAATACAAATATGTATATGCACGACCTCTTAAATCTGGTGTTCTGTTATACCAAAGCGAAAACTCCCTATTCAAAAGAATACTCACTTCACTTAATTATTTTTTTACTGTTAAACTTATTTAAGTTTCAATTATGTATTTAGACACGGGTAACTACATATGTATATGCATATATATATTACTCCTATATTCGTAATACCTACGAGTTCCATCAGCCAACATTACAGTACAGACATATAAAAAAAGAAAGAGAAAACCGAGCAATCAAATTTGAAAAATGACATATGAATTCAAAATAAACCGCAGTGACGGGACATAAAAAAATTATAGGGAATTTACATATTTATTATTTGATTCTCGTATTAAAAAATTAAAAAATGTCGAAGCGGTGCTATATTTGTGATAATAAAAGGGATAAAATAAATAAAATAGCTTTACATACTTATTTCGTTTTGAGTGCATTATTGGTTATATAAATATATATATACATATGTAAATAGATTTCCAAAAGACGAAAGCATTTGCAAACAATGGATGCATGCGTGCGGTCTGATGCCTGACGACGTTGTTAAAAACATTCGAATCTGCAGCAACCATTTCCAAAAAAGCGATTACACTGGGAATCGCCTGTACGTATCAATGCCTGAAAGATACTGCAGTAGTCCGGGACTAAAAAGGATTTTTTAATCCCAAGCTCCGGACAAAACACTGCAGCTCCCACCCGTCCACCTTTTAACCGCCTGTAAATATGTGGAACATATAGCGATTGGTTCGTAGTCCTTTCTTCCATCAGTTTAGAAATTCGCAGTACTCACCGTATTGGCGGAATTCGAACGTACATACTTTACAAACATAACCCTCAAACGGCAGAATTCGACTTTTTGATAAAATGCCCATGGATAGGACCACAGGATTTTAACATGAAACGCTTTCCGCTGCGATTCATAAAAATATGAGTGCATAGAAAATAGATTTTTCTAGAACATTTCCACTAATTTTCATAAACAAAATTCACAAAAGTTTGCATCTTAAAATAAATGTGGCAAATTTCTTATATTAATTATAAACAAATTCAAAAACTAAAATCAAAGGGGTATAAGTCCCCTAGAACACAATGATGCCTTTCAATTTTTGTTTCAAACGCCTCTGAACTCAATTGAATGTATTTGTCACACATATTCACAGATGACATTAAATGTAATTGAGGCGCATGCGCAGAACTGCCAGTTGCACAAAATTTTTGGATGAATTCATACACATTGCACAGATAGAATACTATCAATATAGAAGTACTATATATATGTGTATATGTAATTTAAATTCATGTACTATGTACATGGGTATGCAGATAGTAATTAACATATAATTAATATTAACCATCTCTAATTATATTCAAAACCCATTTTAATTAACATTTCTCCTGGCAAACACATTTTCACTACTTCACTTTAAATCAATTTAACGAAGTTTTTACCAAAAAAATATGTATAACGATGTAGCAACCAACCTAATATTAGCTGCAACACGCATAGAAAACGCATAGAAGTAGAAAATTTTCAACTTAGCTGCGTTCGAATGCGTGTTCGAAATCATCTTCGAATTTTCTATGCGTGTGGTGCATTTACATCCGTGCCACTGGAGTTTGCCTCATTTAAACACAAGTATGCAACACGGCTGTCAGTGACACGCACACGCATACGCATCTGCATACGGTTCATTAGAGTTGCACTATAATTTAGATAGTTGCGTATGCATACAAACAAGGCTATTTAACAATTGATCTGGGCCCCGGAACGGAGCATTTCATTTCACCATCTCCGGTTAAGTGCTTAACCGCGGGATTTCTCCCGGTTAAGCAATTTATTTGACAGCTCGCCATACAATTTACGTCAAAATAACCACCGGTTAAATTAACCGTAGATGGTGAAAACGGCCCTAAGTTCTTGTATGCTGATCAGAGCCTCGAAGCAAACCCAGAGTAAAAAAAAAACTTCTCTCCGATGCCCCGTTATTGATAGAAAACAGCTGTAGTGTGAAAATTTGAAGGGAACAATAATATGCAATATGTATCGACACACATAGGCATACGCTACACTGTCAATATGAATCGCGATGGTCTGATCAATCGCAGACTAGTGCCACACGTTCAATATGAATATTGCGATATTTTTCTCGATCTGAGGTTTAAAATATTTTACTTCCGTCCCTTTCACACTTTCACTTTCAATTCGTTTATTGCCAATATTTCGTTCCGGATGGCGGATTTCAAAATTTCAAAATATTTTGCGATCCAGAATCGCGATCCATCAATACTCGATGCTACACGGTCAATATTAATCGTTTTCCCATACAAGAGCTTTTTCTCGGAAAACCGCCAAAAACTAACACTGGAAAATATAGTAAATCATACGATAGTTCAATGCAACCCTGCGCAATATTAATAGAATAGTTTCGTTTGTTTGTAAAAAGATCTCATGTATACAAATCTAAAATTAATTTAAAGTATTTTATAGTATTTAAAAACAAATTTTTTAAATGGGGCAAATGTGAATTGTACGTTCATTTCTTATATTATTATTATTTTGCAAAATTCTTTAAATAAAAATGTAAGCTTGAAATGAAATACATACATTTTTTTAGCATATTTCCGGTATTTTTTAGCTATGTATATATGCATACAATGAGATTTTTTCGTGCATATTTACGAGCATATTTCAGTTATTTTTCGGGCATACTAGCATGCATATTTTGAAATTTTTCGTGCATATTTTTAGCTTCCCTAATCATTACAT
>OY482672.1:87412854-87422854 GCA_960531455.1 Urophora cardui | reverse complement strand
ATAATAATAATAATAATAATAATAATAATAATAATAATAATAATAATAATAATAATAATAATAATAATAATAATAATAATAATAATAATAATAATAATAATAATAATAATAATAATAATAATAATAATAATAATAATAATAATAATAATAATAATAATAATAATAATAATAATAATAATAATAATAATAATAATAATAATAATAATAATAATAATAATAATAATAATAATAATAATAATAATAATAATAATAATAATAATAATAATAATAATAATAATAATAATAATAATAATAATAATAATAATAATAATAATAATAATAATAATAATAATAATAATAATAATAATAATAATAATAATAATAATAATAATAATAATAATAATAATAATAATAATAATAATAATAATAATAATAATAATAATAATAATAATAATAATAATAATAATAATAATAATAATAATAATAATAATAATAATAATAATAATAATAATAATAATAATAATAATAATAATAATAATAATAATAATAATAATAATAATAATAATAATAATAATAATAATAATAATAATAATAATAATAATAATAATAATAATAATAATAATAATAATAATAATAATAATAATAATAATAATAATAATAATAATAATAATAATAATAATAATAATAATAATAATAATAATAATAATAATAATAATAATAATAATAATAATAATAATAATAATAATAATAATAATAATAATAATAATAATAATAATAATAATAATAATAATAATAATAATAATAATAATAATAATAATAATAATAATAATAATAATAATAATAATAATAATAATAATAATAATAATAATAATAATAATAATAATAATAATAATAATAATAATAATAATAATAATAATAATAATAATAATAATAATAATAATAATAATAATAATAATAATAATAATAATAATAATAATAATAATAATAATAATAATAATAATAATAATAATAATAATAATAATAATAATAATAATAATAATAATAATAATAATAATAATAATAATAATAATAATAATAATAATAATAATAATAATAATAATAATAATAATAATAATAATAATAATAATAATAATAATAATAATAATAATAATAATAATAATAATAATAATAATAATAATAATAATAATAATAATAATAATAATAATAATGATAATAATAATAATAATAATAATAATAATAATAATAATAATAATAATAATGATAATAATAATAATAATAATAATAATAATAATAATAATAATAATAATAATAATGATAATAATAATAATAATAATAATAATAATAATAATAATAATAATAATAATAATAATAATAATAATAATAATAATAATAATAATAATAATAATAATAATAATAATAATAATAATAATAATAATAATAATAATAATAATAATAATAATAATAGTAATAATAATAATAATAATAATAATAATAATAATAATAATAATAATAATAATAATAATAATAATAATAATAATAATAATAATAATAATAATAATAATAATAATAATAATAATAATAATAATAATAATAATAATAATAATAATAATAATAATAATAATAATAATAATAATAATAATAATAATAATAATAATAATAATAATAATAATAATAATAATAATAATAATAATAATAATAATAATAATAATAATAATAATAATAATAATAATAATAATAATAATAATAATAATAATAATAATAATAATAATAATAATAATAATAATAATAATAATAATAATAAGAAGAATAATAATAATAATAATAATAATAATAATAATAATAATAATAATAATAATAATAATAATAATAATAATAATAATAATAATAATAATAATAATAATAATAATAATAATAATAATAATAATAATAATAATAATAATAATAATAATAATAATAATAATAATAATAATAATAATAATAATAATAATAATAATAATAATAATAATAATAATAATAATAATAATAATAATAATAATAATAATAATAATAATAATAATAATAATAATAATAATAATAATAATAATAATAATAATAATAATAATAATAATAATAATAATAATAATAATAATAATAATAATAATAATAATAATAATAATAATAATAATAATAATAATAATAATAATAATAATAATAATAATAATAATAATAATAATAATAATAATAATAATAATAATAATAATAATAATAATAATAATAATAATAATAATAATAATAATAATAATAATAATAATAATAATAATAATAATAATAATAATAATAATAATAATAATAATAATAATAATAATAATAATAATAATAATAATAATAATAATAATAATAATAATAATAATAATAATAATAATAATAATAATAATAATAATAATAATAATAATAATAATAATAATAATAATAATAATAATAATAATAATAATAATAATAATAATAATAATAATAATAATAATAATAATAATAATAATAATAATAATAATAATAATAATAATAATAATAATAATAATAATAATAATAATAATAATAATAATAATAATAATAATAATAATAATAATAATAATAATAATAATAATAATAATAATAATAATAATAATAATAATAATAATAATAATAATAATAATAATAATAATAATAATAATAATAATAATAATAATAATAATAATAATAATAATAATAATAATAATAATAATAATAATAATAATAATAATAATAATAATAATAATAATAATAATAATAATAATAATAATAATAATAATAATAATAATAATAATAATAATAATAATAATAATAATAATAATAATAATAATAATAATAATAATAATAATAATAATAATAATAATAATAATAATAATAATAATAATAATAATAATAATAATAATAATAATAATAATAATAATAATAATAATAATAATAATAATAATAATAATAATAATAATAATAATAATAATAATAATAATAATAATAATAATAATAATAATAATAATAATAATAATAATAATAATAATAATAATAATAATAATAATAATAATAATAATAATAATAATAATAATAATAATAATAATAATAATAATAATAATAATAATAATAATAATAATAATAATAATAATAATAATAATAATAATAATAATAATAATAATAATAATAATAATAATAATAATAATAATAATAATAATAATAATAATAATAATAATAATAATAATAATAATAATAATAATAATAATAATAATAATAATAATAATAATAATAATAATAATAATAATAATAATAATAATAATAATAATAATAATAATAATAATAATAATAATAATAATAATAATAATAATAATAATAATAATAATAATAATAATAATAATAATAATAATAATAATAATAATAATAATAATAATAATAATAATAATAATAATAATAATAATAATAATAATAATAATAATAATAATAATAATAATAATAATAATAATAATAATAATAATAATAATAATAATAATAATAATAATAATAATAATAATAATAATAATAATAATAATAATAATAATAATAATAATAATAATAATAATAATAATAATAATAATAATAATAATAATAATAATAATAATAATAATAATAATAATAATAATAATAATAATAATAATAATAATAATAATAATAATAATAATAATAATAATAATAATAATAATAATAATAATAATAATAATAATAATAATAATAATAATAATAATAATAATAATAATAATAATAATAATAATAATAATAATAATAATAATAATAATAATAATAATAATAATAATAATAATAATAATAATAATAATAATAATAATAATAATAATAATAATAATAATAATAATAATAATAATAATAATAATAATAATAATAATAATAATAATAATAATAATAATAATAATAATAATAATAATAATAATAATAATAATAATAATAATAATAATAATAATAATAATAATAATAATAATAATAATAATAATAATAATAATAATAATAATAATAATAATAATAATAATAATAATAATAATAATAATAATAATAATAATAATAATAATAATAATAATAATAATAATAATAATAATAATAATAATAATAATAATAATAATAATAATAATAATAATAATAATAATAATAATAATAATAATAATAATAATAATAATAATAATAATAATAATAATAATAATAATAATAATAATAATAATAATAATAATAATAATAATAATAATAATAATAATAATAATAATAATAATAATAATAATAATAATAATAATAATAATAATAATAATAATAATAATAATAATAATAATAATAATAATAATAATAATAATAATAATAATAATAATAATAATAATAATAATAATAATAATAATAATAATAATAATAATAATAATAATAATAATAATAATAATAATAATAATAATAATAATAATAATAATAATAATAATAATAATAATAATAATAATAATAATAATAATAATAATAATAATAATAATAATAATAATAATAATAATAATAATAATAATAATAATAATAATAATAATAATAATAATAATAATAATAATAATAATAATAATAATAATAATAATAATAATAATAATAATAATAATAATAATAATAATAATAATAATAATAATAATAATAATAATAATAATAATAATAATAATAATAATAATAATAATAATAATAATAATAATAATAATAATAATAATAATAATAATAATAATAATAATAATAATAATAATAATAATAATAATAATAATAATAATAATAATAATAATAATAATAATAATAATAATAATAATAATAATAATAATAATAATAATAATAATAATAATAATAATAATAATAATAATAATAATAATAATAATAATAATAATAATAATAATAATAATAATAATAATAATAATAATAATAATAATAATAATAATAATAATAATAATAATAATAATAATAATAATAATAATAATAATAATAATAATAATAATAATAATAATAATAATAATAATAATAATAATAATAATAATAATAATAATAATAATAATAATAATAATAATAATAATAATAATAATAATAATAATAATAATAATAATAATAATAATAATAATAATAATAATAATAATAATAATAATAATAATAATAATAATAATAATAATAATAATAATAATAATAATAATAATAATAATAATAATAATAATAATAATAATAATAATAATAATAATAATAATAATAATAATAATAATAATAATAATAATAATAATAATAATAATAATAATAATAATAATAATAATAATAATAATAATAATAATAATAATAATAATAATAATAATAATAATAATAATAATAATAATAATAATAATAATAATAATAATAATAATAATAATAATAATAATAATAATAATAATAATAATAATAATAATAATAATAATAATAATAATAATAATAATAATAATAATAATAATAATAATAATAATAATAATAATAATAATAATAATAATAATAATAATAATAATAATAATAATAATAATAATAATAATAATAATAATAATAATAATAATAATAATAATAATAATAATAATAATAATAATAATAATAATAATAATAATAATAATAATAATAATAATAATAATAATAATAATAATAATAATAATAATAATAATAATAATAATAATAATAATAATAATAATAATAATAATAATAATAATAATAATAATAATAATAATAATAATAATAATAATAATAATAATAATAATAATAATAATAATAATAATAATAATAATAATAATAATAATAATAATAATAATAATAATAATAATAATAATAATAATAATAATAATAATAATAATAATAATAATAATAATAATAATAATAATAATAATAATAATAATAATACCTGGGGCTGTTTTTTATCCTGGGGCTGTTTTTTATCTAGTTTTTCGGCCACCAGGCGCCTCCCTAGGTGGTGGATCAGGGAAGGCTTGTCAGATATGACTGGTATCGGAGAAATCAAATATCCGGGGCGAACCAACAAGAAACTAGAACCAAAAACCCAAAAGCGTCTGCATCATATTGGTCGGCTCTTGGGTCAGCGTCTGTCTCAAGATGAGCGGCTGAACGTCCTTCACCTTGCTGTAGGTATAAACGGCTATGGGTAGAAATCCCAGAACAAAAAACAAACATGGAAGAAGCGAAAAGGAATAACCATACGGTGCAGGGATTGGAACCCCCAGTACCGGCGGGAAAAGGGAGTGAGCAAGCAGGCTCCCACCCGTCGTCATCCAGCGACTGCAGTGGTGTGGAAGTGGGACCCTTGGCCTCCACACTATCTAATGCTACAAGGAAGGACAACGAAGATGCGGTTGCTTTCGCGAGAAGCAACTTGTTACGAAGATCGCCTACGTTAGGAACAGCAGGAGTACACAGTCCCGCAAATCATCCAATACCTGATAAAGACGCGAATGAGCAGATCCCAAGCCATACGCCGCAAACTCCAAAAATCAGCTCGCCCCGACAGGAGATGATCTACAGAACGAGGGCACTAGAGGAAGAAACGTTAACGAAGTGTCGAAAAGTTCTAAGAAAGATGAAACAGGGCATGAACAGACAAAGGAACATACACATGGATGTAAAAGATGGTATATCTGAGCTCGGCGAACTACTCGACGTGATCGAGAACTACCGCCGCACGTGGAAGGCGATGGAAAGGCAAAGGAGAGATGGGATGACTCAAAAGCGCAATGCGGTGACTGCGACAGCAGAAACCCAAACCGAAGTGGCGCCCAAGACTCTTGCAACTCAGATCGAATCAGAGTCGAGCGCGAAACGTCCAGCTACGAGCCCCGCAGCCCAAGAAACGGGCAAAAGGAATAGAGCTGAAAGCTCAACAGCGTGGCAAACTGTACACGGTAAGAGGCAGCGTGCAGGGTTTGGGAAGAAAAGCTCGATGCCAATGACTACAATCGAAAATCAAACGCCAACGAGGAAGAAAAAGGAAGATAAGCCGCGCAGACCACCAAAATAATAATAATAATAATAATAATAATAATAATAATAATAATAATAATAATAATAATAATAATAATAATAATAATAATAATAATAATAATAATAATAATAATAATAATAATAATAATAATAATAATAATAATAATAATAATAATAATAATAATAATAATAATAATAATAATAATAATAATAATAATAATAATAATAATAATAATAATAATAATAATAATAATAATAATAATAATAATAATAATAATAATAATAATAATAATAATAATAATAATAATAATAATAATAATAATAATAATAATAATAATAATAATAATAATAATAATAATAATAATAATAATAATAATAATAATAATAATAATAATAATAATAATAATAATAATAATAATAATAATAATAATAATAATAATAATAATAATAATAATAATAATAATAATAATAATAATAATAATAATAATAATAATAATAATAATAATAATAATAATAATAATAATAATAATAATAATAATAATAATAATAATAATAATAATAATAATAATAATAATAATAATAATAATAATAATAATAATAATAATAATAATAATAATAATAATAATAATAATAATAATAATAATAATAATAATAATAATAATAATAATAATAATAATAATAATAATAATAATAATAATAATAATAATAATAATAATAATAATAATAATAATAATAATAATAATAATAATAATAATAATAATAATAATAATAATAATAATAATAATAATAATAATAATAATAATAATAATAATAATAATAATGATAATAATGATAATAATAATAATAATAATAATAATAATAATAATAATAATAATAATAATAATAATAATAATAATAATAATAATAATAATAATAATAATTATAATGATAATGATAATAATAATAATAATAATAATAATAATAATAATAATAATAATAATAATAATAATAATAATAATAATAATAATAATAATAATAATAATAATAATAATAATAATAATAATAATAATAATAATAATAATAATAATAATAATAATAATAATAATAATAATAATAATAATAATAATAATAATAATAATAATAATAATAATAATAATAATAATAATACCTGGGGCTGTTTTTTATCCTGGGGCTGTTTTTTATCTAGTTTTTCGGCCACCAGGCGCCTCCCTAGGTGGTGGATCAGGGAAGGCTTGTCAGATATGACTGGTATCGGAGAAATCAAATATCCGGGGCGAACCAACAAGAAACTAGAACCAAAAACCCAAAAGCGTCTGCATCATATTGGTCGGCTCTTGGGTCAGCGTCTGTCTCAAGATGAGCGGCTGAACGTCCTTCACCTTGCTGTAGGTATAAACGGCTATGGGTAGAAATCCCAGAACAAAAAACAAACATGGAAGAAGCGAAAAGGAATAACCATACGGTGCAGGGATTGGAACCCCCAGTACCGGCGGGAAAAGGGAGTGAGCAAGCAGGCTCCCACCCGTCGTCATCCAGCGACTGCAGTGGTGTGGAAGTGGGACCCTTGGCCTCCACACTATCTAATGCTACAAGGAAGGACAACGAAGATGCGGTTGCTTTCGCGAGAAGCAACTTGTTACGAAGATCGCCTACGTTAGGAACAGCAGGAGTACACAGTCCCGCAAATCATCCAATACCTGATAAAGACGCGAATGAGCAGATCCCAAGCCATACGCCGCAAACTCCAAAAATCAGCTCGCCCCGACAGGAGATGATCTACAGAACGAGGGCACTAGAGGAAGAAACGTTAACGAAGTGTCGAAAAGTTCTAAGAAAGATGAAACAGGGCATGAACAGACAAAGGAACATACACATGGATGTAAAAGATGGTATATCTGAGCTCGGCGAACTACTCGACGTGATCGAGAACTACCGCCGCACGTGGAAGGCGATGGAAAGGCAAAGGAGAGATGGGATGACTCAAAAGCGCAATGCGGTGACTGCGACAGCAGAAACCCAAACCGAAGTGGCGCCCAAGACTCTTGCAACTCAGATCGAATCAGAGTCGAGCGCGAAACGTCCAGCTACGAGCCCCGCAGCCCAAGAAACGGGCAAAAGGAATAGAGCTGAAAGCTCAACAGCGTGGCAAACTGTACACGGTAAGAGGCAGCGTGCAGGGTTTGGGAAGAAAAGCTCGATGCCAATGACTACAATCGAAAATCAAACGCCAACGAGGAAGAAAAAGGAAGATAAGCCGCGCAGACCACCGAGGAAAAGGCCACAAGCTGTGCTCGTAAAACCGTCCCAAGGCAGCACCTACGCGGACATCATCAAAGGTATACGTGAAAAAGCCAAATTAGACGAAGCCGAAATTGAGATACGCTCGACACGTAAAACAAAGGGCGGAAATATTCTCTTGGAGGTAACGAAAGAAGGCAATCGCGAGCAGCTGTGCGGAGTCATCAGAGAAACTCTGGGCAGCAAAGCAACCGTCGTAAGCTTACAACAATTAGCCACAGTTGAGATACGAGACCTAGATAGCTTAACGACGTCGGAGGAAGTTGTCGAAGCAGTGAATAAAGCCGTCAAAACGCCAGCAGAAAACATAAAAGTGCATGTCACTAACACCAACGTGAGAGAGCAACGCCGCGCTTTCGTGACGGTCTCGATAGACACCGCTAAAGCCATCTGTGAGCTGCGGAGGATCAAGATCGGCTACATGCGATGCAGATGCAGAATCAAGGAACGCGATGCAATCAAACGCTGCTATAAATGCTTCGGCGCCGGACACCTAAAACAACAGTGTGTCGGGCCCGACAGAAGTGACACATGCATGCAGTGCGGAGAGAAGGGACACGTCAAACGCGACTGCACTAATCCCGAAAAATGCTGTCTTTGCACACAAGTAGGTCTGGAGCGAACTAACCATGTCGCAGGATCGAGCAGGTGCGCTGCGATTAGAAAACCGACGGTATGGGCTTGAAAGTACTACAAG